>BMAV01008687.1:0-29481 GCA_019973955.1 Trichonephila inaurata madagascariensis | reverse complement strand
ATACATAAGTAGAAATATTCAAATAACCTTTTTTAATAAAAAATATAGTTAATGTTCTAAAGGGGTATTTTAAGTTTATTTAAGCTTAAAAAAATTTAATTTTTTAAAACATATACTTTAAAATGGTTTTCTCAGTTTGTGTTTTTGATACATTGGTTCAAAATGCTATTTTTTCCACAATTATTTACCAATCCACTTCCATTTTTCCCTGTGTGTTATATAATACATGTAAAAAATTATGGATACATTTTGCTGTAAGCTGAATACTTTTTTTTAAAAAAAAAGTTAAAACGTAGGGGATATTAGCTTTTTAGTTGAAATTTAGCACACATATAAACATTTCATTTTTTCCCCCTTCAAAACTAATTAAGTTATTGTTAAATCGATCCCTAAGGTTGTTTAAAACATTCTTAGGAATACTACAAAAAAATTAGTGAATACAGAAAAAGTAAAATTTCCCACATTATTTTAAAGAAAATTTAAGTTTTTAAAATTGTGTGAATAATAAATACAAAATTTCATCTGGTTAAATTTTCTTGAATAGAAGCATTATATGAAATACTAAAATATAATTTTTAACATAAAAAAATATTCAAAAGGTGTCATTTCCCTTTAAATTTTAAATATGTTATTTTCTTATGAATATATGCATATTAAGAATTCAAGTATAGATGTATTTTATTTTTTTTATAATAAAATTGAAAATTTTGCTGATATTTCTAACTAAGCAGCAATAATCAAACAAAAAAGCAATTCAATTTTTACTGAGATTGAGGTAAAAACTACAGTATTACGACAAAAGAAAAAGAAAACAGAATTTTGTATGAGAAATAAAAAATCCAGTTAATTTATATTTTTAAAATGTAAAGGGCAAAATAGCAATTAAGAGATTTCATATAAAATTTTAATCACACAATTTTGGTGAAACTTTTTATTTCTTTTTCATCCCACCAAGGAGCTATACATAGCTCTGGAGCAATATATAAGAGGGATTCTAACTTGTATTGAATATGTTACATTAACCAGAAAGTTTAACCCCTTCCTCCTGTCAGAATCATGGGGTGAATTCCTCTGATTCTCGTGATATTTCCAGGGTGGAGTGTTCATGTGAGTGAATATTAACATTGCACTGTTCAGCTACATGAGAGCTTTTGTTGATGAACCTCGTAATTTTAAATGTTTAAGTGACAAGGACGACATCTGAGCTGGCATCCCCTCTCCTAACTACCACACCACACAAATGGGAGGATGTTTGAGCTCTTGACAGATTTAACATGCATCGCTCCCCTACATGACGGGTCTTTATTGGTACTGGCGCACACTCATGACATGCCTGCCATGATCCGATATCTTAACCACTAGGCTACCACAGCCACTTGGAGCGTTCAAAAGTAACACGCTAAAAAGATTAAAACTATCTATTTCTTATGCACGGAATCATGTTTGTTTCTCAATAGATGGCTGTATCAGATTATTAACAAGTTTAGAGATAGTTATTTTATTTTAAACTAGACGTTAGCACAATTAAACGATATTAGCGACATGTTTTTGTAACCTTAGCTCAGTTACTTAGTTCCGATCTTCGTGAATACACGTGGGTTACATTCTGTGATAAAATATATATATATTTTTTAATATTGCTTTTATTATGTCGGGAAGTGAATCGGATTCTACTTCAGGTACAAATGGATTGTGAGGATTCTAAAATAATGGGTTTTTAAAGTTCAGTTAGTGAATCGGGAAGCAGTGATGATTGATTACATGTGATTTTGGGCCCTTTTGAAATTTATCTCACAAAAAAAAAATTACTAATGTTTTTTTACATTGTGCAAAAGAGAAAAAACTTCTCCTTTTATGAAAACCCTGTTTTAAATTTTTTTCTTTTAAAAACCCAAAATTTCAGCCATAAAAACCCAAATTTTTGGGTTTTTCCCTTTAAATAAATTTTTGATTTCAAAAAAAATTTTTACTAAAATTTAAAAATAAATAATATATTGAACATAACTTAGTTTTATATAATTTCCTTGAAAAAATAGGCACTTTTATGACAGATTTCTTAAAAAATTATGCTTCGTTAAAGAATAAGAAATATTTTGACATTTGATTTCACAATAAAAAACACAAGGGAAGTTAGAAAAAATTTTTTTATGTTTAAAATCATATTCAAAGTAAAAAATTTTCAAATTTTACAGAATTTAACAATCATCCTTTTTTTTTTAAAAAGCTACCAATAGAAATAACTAGAAAACAAAACAATGATTACAGTTCCATTCTCATTTTCAATGCCCTTTTTTGTTGAGGTTTTAGAATTTTCTTCCCAGTTTTTCATACATTTCTGAAAAACATTCAATATTTAAAATTAGTAATATATATTCAAAAATTTTGTATGATTAAATATATTTTAGGTTTTTTCAAAGCATATCAGATACAAATGAAAAATTATGTAAAAAGTTTGTTTATGCAATTTATATTTCGAATTTAGAATTTATAATAGTACAAATAGTCAATTATATAAGATAGTCCAGCTTTTAAAAAACCCTAGCCTATTTTTTCATTTGTTTTTACGGAGCAAGAGGTCTTTATACAAAAAGATCCTTTTAAATTATATAAATATATATATTATATATATATATATATATATAATATCACGGAACTAAATGTTGCGGCACAATTAAAAGTGGACATATTTTTGGGGGAAAAAATTGATACCTAGTTATGAGGATGAACAATTTTTGAAAATATAGTTAACTCCAAAACACACAAGTGTGACCACAAACCATAATTTAATGTGATGTTTTCATAATTCATCTTAAAAGTTGTATTTAACCCCCAGCACTTGTCCTTTCTATGAGTAAAATTGAGAGAATTTTTCTACTTGAAAAACTTATTTTAAAACCCCTTTCTGTCACATTATTAGGATGTGACCACAAATTCCCAAATGATTTTTCAAATTGATTTTTCATGGGTGTAGTAATCACAGTCACACATGTTATTAAACAAAAAGAAAAACCCTTTTTGCTGGTTTAGTTAAATTTTAAAATTGTTATCTGAGAAAATGTAAAAATAATTTTAGTCAAAACCCTTTTAAAATTTAAAATATGCAAAGTAAACAAGAGGGATACAGATGTTTCAGAAAAAAGAATCATTTCAAATCATATGACTGCATTATACAGAGAATTTAAAGAAAATTTCGCACCTCAGGGAATTAAAATTCCCCTTTCCCTTGAAATCATGAATTTACATGAAAAAATACAAGAACGGGTTATAGTGGTTTTAAATACCCCTATTTGTTCATATGTTGATATGAAACACAAAATCCTCTTAAATTAAAGAAAGGAAAATGAAGCATGAAAAATTTTTAGGAATGGAACAAAATAAGACTGCAAAAGTGTGGCAAAATTTTTCCCAAACAAATTCCGTAAGCCCTTGTATTCCAAAAAGAAAATCTAAATAACACATATAAAACAAAATATCCCGATTCTTTTGATGGAAAACAATCCCAAAAAAAGTCTGATTAAAATGAGATATTATTACCAGAACGGACCCTTTTCCCCTTTAATAAAATATTTGAAATTGTTTTTTCCCTGATTAATCCTTATCACAGCCTGGTGAAATAGCTATCCGTTTTTGGGACCAGGGGGTGGAGGAGGTGGGAAAAAAACCCAAACAACAAAGGTGTTTTCAAAACAGAAAAAAATGCATTTTCCCCAAAAAGCAGGGGTTATTACCTTATGCAGATGGATGTCCATTGATTTCTGAAAGAGGGCTTTTTTGTTTTTGGCTAAGGGACAAGGGACATAGTATGAAACATCGGGGAAATAAAAACCTGGCTTTAAAAGGGACCGCTAAGGGGGAAAATTTTTTATGCTAGGAATGTTTTTAGATATTCCCGGGTGCCTTTATCATTTTGATAAATATAGATCAGCAGAGGGTTTTTTTGCAAAACTTTAGCCGGGTTTTTATAAGCTTGGAATATTTAAGTTGAAGACCAAGTGTGGGAGTTTTTGCCTCTACCCATCTTTAAATTTATTCAAAAACGTAAAAATACTTCAATCACTTGTTTAAAAACCCTGGATCTTCAATCACCAACTTTGGGGGGTCTGGTATTGAAATTGAATTACATATCTACATATCCCTTGAAACCTTTTGAAATTTATTGACTTTTTCCTTCCCCCTTGGGAGTTCACCATAAAAAGGGAGTTATTTTTGGGTTTTTAGAAATGGTCCATTTGTCAGTTTATAAATTTCCCACATACCTTTATACATTACCCCTACTGTTACATAGATTGGTTCGAGGATTTTATGCACAATCAGTTGCAAAAACAAGAAGTTCCCGGGGGCGATGGAAATTTTTTTGAAAACAACTTAAATAAGGAAAAGTCCAAAATCGCTGAATAAATCTCTAATTTTCATGGACAGAACCCTAAGTGTCTAAAATGGGAATTTAAAAATTTTAAAAAAAATAAGCAAGATTATTACAAGCACCCCACTTGTCCCCCCCCAACAGCCGAAGTAAAACAATTGCTGTTGACAGTTCATGATCAAAAAACCTCTTCAACAGTCAAACAAAACCAGTTTTTGGGGCAACTTCCTATTAATAGGCCTCGGATTTTTCAAAAAACCGCGACCATTTGTTAGATATTAGTAATTTTCTTCGTTTTTGGGAAAAACGTAGGGGCTCCAAAATGATTCGGCTCATCCCCAAGATTTCCCAAGTTCCAATCAAGCCATTATAATAAAGGCTTTCCCATGTATTCAGAGCAACCGTTTTTCCAAAAATTTTTTTATGCAGCTGAGGGGGAAGGTTGCCATAAACAAACCTTTCCTGAAACCGAGGAATCCCTTTTGACCATTCAAATTTGATAGAATTTGTTAAAAAGATATTAATTAAAACCCAAAACGATAATTTTTTACCTGTGTGGGCATTTTTACTACCCAACAGAGTTCCAATTTTTTTGTTTTTTTATATCCCCCATGTTTTAAAACACATTAATTTTTTTTTCGAGACTCAGACAAAAAGAATTAAAATGAAAAGTAATTTTTTTCCGCCAGATAAAATTTTTTAAAAAAAAGGGTTTTTATTTTTTGATTTTTTTAAAAAGAGTCAAAATCATGTTTTAAAAGATTTCTAAACATTAGCTTGAATTTCTTTTGTGTTAATAAATGCTATTCCAATTAAAAAATCCCTTTTTTTTTTTTTTTGAAAGTATTTAAAAAAAAAAATAAAAAATTTTTTTTTAATGATTTTTCAAAAGTATTTAAAATTTTTTTTAAAACCTAATAATTTTTTTTTTAAAAAAATCTCAAAATTTTTTTTGTGTGTAGAACAAATTATCATAATTTGTACAAAGATTGAAAAAATTAAATTTTTTAAAAAAAATTTTGTTTTTTTTTTGGGAGAAATATTTGATTTTTGTTGTTACTTTTGTTTTAAAAATCATGTTGTTTGAATCTATTATGAAGTTTAGGAAATTTAAAAAAAGAACCCAAAAAAAAATTAAAAACTTTTAAAATTTTAAAGGGAAAAGCTAATAGCCAAAGATTTGAGCCAAATGACCCCTTTTTTCCCCGGCCCCCAAATTTAGGGAAAAAAACCCCAGAAAAGATACACCTATAAATATTATAAAATACCAGATTTGGAGAAATTAATATTTCTTCCTTTTTTTTTTAAAGGTCTTTTTTTTTTTTTTCCGAAGATTTCTGGAGCGCCGGAAAACCCGATTACCAATTTTTATGCAGGTTCAAAACAACATCATCGCTTGGTTTTTTTGATTAAAAAAAAAAAAAAAAAGTTTGCGATTTTTTTTGTCACAAATAGTATGCTTTTTTTTAAAACAAAACAAATATTTTACATATTTTTGATTTTTTTAACATGAATCAATATCGATGAGTTTATAAGAAAATGATTTTAAAAAAAATCGTACTTTGACTTTTAATTTGTATTTAAAAAAAAAATGCTGAAACTTTTTAAAATTTTAAAAGTACCCCAAATTTTAAATATTTTCTTATCAAACCCCAAATTTTTTAAAATTATTTATAAAAAAAAATTGCATAAAACTTTTTCCTGTTATCGAAATTTAAAAAAAGCTCACAATTTTAATTCAACACTTAAAATTAAATTTGGGGTTTTATAATTATGACGCACCCTTTAATTTTTAACCAGGACGGAGATGAGACTTAACAGCACCCCCCTCTTCTACCCTACCGCACCAATGCTCTTAAAATTTAAATCTCCAGATTCAAAAGGGTCTTTTTTTGCGGTATCCAAAATTTTCAAAGGGCAGTATAATTAATTTGGGGAAAATTTCTCCGTGAATTTTGTAATTATGTTAAATAGAAACCAATTGGGAACGGCTGAGAGCAAAAGGAAATTTCCATAACAATATGTTAATTTAAAAAAGTTTATGAAAACCAGGGGGGGAAAAAAACCCCTCTGACAAAAAAAAGTGAAAAAATTTCGAAAAAGGAAATTTTTGTTTTACACTCGGTAAAAGCTTACAACACTGGCCTGCAGAGGAGTGGGGGGGAGTGGGTCATTTTTAAAAAAAAGAAGGGTTTATTTTTGGGAAAGGGAAAAAAAATTTATAAAAATAGAAAAAACCTGTGCAACGCCCCATGCAGTTTGTTAAATAAAATAGACGCGAAAATTACAAAAAAATTCAAAAAATTTCCAAACGATAAATTAACCTCCCTAAACTTGTCAATGCTCTTTAAATGATTCAAATCTTTAAAAAAGCAAATATGATTTTTTTTTTTTTAAATTTAACCCTTTTTACAGCTCAAACTTTCTTATACAATTTTTGTATTTGGAGGCAACTCATTCCAATAAAGAAAAACTTTGTTTTTTACAGAATTAAAAAAACCAGAAGAAAAAATGATTCTTTTCAAAAGAGTCATCCTGTTTGAAAATATGAAGATCTGCTTTTTAAATGTCTTTCAGTATTAAAATTATTGTTGTAAATACTGAAATTTATGAATGTCTGATGCCTTTAATAAGAATTCCATATTTTCCCAACTTAGTCAAATTATAAACAGAAATCCAGAACACAATGAATCACGAACCTTTAAAGCCCGATTCTCTCCAAAAATCAAAACATGTGCAGTTGTTTACATTAAAAGTATCCTTTATCTAATTAAAAACTGAGCCGAAAGCACATACTGGTTCCAAGTTTAGTGAAATGTTATTATTATTTATTTTTTTAAAAAAAGATTTTAAATGCCATTTAGTGCTTTGTAAAAATTAATACTACAATGTTCCAAATTCTGATCGCACCGGGTCTTGAACGGTTTAAGGAATGGTGTTGCTTGCAAACATCACAATTTTAACATAAAATAAATACAAGCATATTTCACATCCAGATATAAATTCTTTACACTATTTTAAGTATTCTTTACACAAAATTCGCAACAATACATACATACTAGAAATATTTAAAGAAATTAAGCCAGCAAAATGCATATCACAAACACTGAATCAACTTTTCATTGCAGTTTAAATGCCTTTTGAAAAAATAGAATGCAAAATATTTAAATACTTAGGAAAAATTACCAGTAACTACATCTTCATCCACATCTTCATTATCTTCAGCAGGGAAGATATCATCCAAGTAACAAAAGATGTCATTACTCACATAATACTTCCCTGAAGGTTGTTTCACTAAAATTACAGTTTGCAAGAAAGGACGCATAGGCTTGCCATTGTTGGAAAACTCTCCTGTCACCTTTCAAACAAACAAATGTTATTTTTTCCAACAGTAAAATTTTTTGAAATTTGCCATGATACTTGCTTTAATAAATAATGTATAATCATGTATGAAATAAAAAATCTTGCATATTCTTATAATTATTAATTTTATCAAAATTGCAAGTTTAATGTATTATATTGAGTAAAATGAACCATGTTTCCTTAAGGAAACATTTTAAAATTTTACTATCTAAGACAAACATTTAGGTATATAGTATGCAAAGAAATTAAAAGCAGAATGGAAAATTCATTTAACAGTTTACAAAAAAAAAAAAAAAATACAAACCAAATATATAACAATATATGACATGAAATTTTTTTACAAGCATAGCTTTAGCATTGCTTATACACTGAACCTCTAATCTGTTCTAATAATGACATTTGAAATGTTTTAAAGCTTCTTGAAAAAAATATCCATACTTAATTAAAAACATTGTGTTTTATCATTATATAATTAAGAGATTAAATTAGTACACTTAGGTTTAATACTGTCCTTACAGTTCTTGGGGAAAATTATAAATGCAGATAGACATTTACCTGAACAACAATTTCCTCTCCAAGAATTGCTTGACTTTTTACTTGACGAATTTTAGCATGGCAGTCTTTAAAATTCAGCTGCATGATGCATTCATGGATATCCTGAAATATAATACATTTTTTCAATGCATTTCTTAAAAATAAAATTAGATAACTCAAAAAGGCTATAAAATGTTAAACATAAAAAATTAAAGAAATAATAAGATTTTGATAAAAAGCTCGAAAAAAAGTATATATATATATTCTTATCCAGAATGATATATTAAATCTTAGTCTAGTAGAGGCAAAAGAAAACCAAAAATAGACATTTTTATTCAGTGTTACTTAGCAAAAAATTCAAATTAAGTGAAACTTTCAACTAAAAACTACCTTGCAAGTGTATTTAATTCAATAATTCTTCAATGTAATTTAAAAAAAGACTTTATATACCTGTAGCACATCAAAACAAATTAGTGATTATTAACATATATTAATCATATGTATTATACTTTAAAGTATAATAATAAAATATATTTTAAATGCTTCTTTCCAGACTAGAACCTTTGATTAGTATATCACAAAAAGAGGTAACATCTTGAAATTAGAATCAATAATGCATTTTACAACTGAATTTTCTATAATGGAGACTAATAACAATGATACAAGCATAATGAATCTTGTTAAATTTCTGATGTTTATAATAAATCCATATTTCGCATACTCGTTCTTAAAAAGGTCAAATATTTAATTCCACATTTGGATAATTAAATATATTTGATTACATGATATTAATTGCATAGTTTGATTTGTTCTACCAAGAAAAAAAGTTTATTACATCAAAATCAAAAACTATAATTTTGATCATCTACAGATATTTTATGAAATATTTAATTAAACTGACATATTTAATAGTAAAAAAGAACCAGATATTTTTAGGGAAATAAATGTTAATTTTACAAGGTGTTTCAAAAATCTTATTTTAATAAAGTATTCTTGAACAGAACTTAAAAAGTTTTTAATGCACTAAAAATTTGTGTTTTTTTTTTAATTTTAAATTTCAAAAGCACCAAATAAAGCCAAAAAAAATTTCCCTTTCATTGCAATACATATAAGACACTAACACATTTGTGATGTAAAATTAACTTAACCATTCTGAAGGCATCATATAAAGTCAACAACTTTTATTAGTTGCTATAAACATACCTTAATTTTTTATATTTTTTTTAGGTATGTTAATAAAGTACGCAAGGTAAAAAAAAAATTAATTCCAGAAAATTAACCAGAAAACTTTAAATTAATCCTATTCAAACTTTTCATGTCTTTTTGAGCTTTAAATATTATTTAAAAATATTATGGTATATTAAACCCAAACATAGTTTTACTCTCTTCCTTATATTAAATACCTTCTGTCCAATAACTGAATGCATTTTTTGCCCAGGTTGATCCAGACCACTATGTACAAAGGAAGAATCATCACTGTATAAACTAAAATAAAGAAATCAATATTTTTTAAATTATCATTAAATCAGAAAAATAAAACAATACATCTTATATTACAATGAAAACTAAATTACCATGTACAGAAAGTTTCTTGCCAGTAAAATAGGTCAGTTTTTTCAAGAGTGCATATTTTAACTTTAATAAGAAACTTTAAACTCTCTGGATTTCAACAGTTACTATTTATTATTTTTGAGTGATGTTCTCCCTAAATAAAGACTATCTTTCTTATGATTCATTATTAAGTTAACTTAAAATATTCCCTAACGATTCTATTACAGGTGACTTACAATATCTTACATTATTCCGATTTTAACTTGAAACTGTATATTTTTTTGGGAATTAGCCTGTATTTTTCCCAAAATGTTAGTGAAAAGTGCTGAGGCCCTTTTTTTGCCAAAATTTGCTTTTTACTATTTGATTGGATTTAATCTCAAATTATCAGTAAAGTTGAAAAGTCCTTAAAAGTAGACAAGTGTACTTTCTCTTAATTAAATTATTAACTGCAATTAAGATTTTTATCATGTACAATAAAAATAATAAAAGGATTATGGTGACTAAGTCACCCCTCGCGACCACTAATGTTAGAATCAAATGTGCGACTTCTTCCAGGTTAACCGCCGATTAAAAATTATGTGATTCACACCCTGGTGCCACTGTTTTTGTTTTTTTTACATAGATGCACATGTGCTATGTATTCAAGGGAATAAAAAGAGTAGAAATAAGCCTATTTTTCTCTGAAATAAGTAAATCCTTCTCAAACAGTGTCAAGACCATTTCATAGCATTACAGTCCCTTGAGAAAAGTTTTACTGATAGCAGCACAAAGAAAAGAATAGTGTTTATGCAGGACGTATAGATAAGTCTGGGGCATTCGATGCATTAGTTGAGCAAGACTGATATATATGCCGGTGGTAGTTAGGGGTTTAAACTTAAAAAAATTTTTTTTTGCTTTCTTTCACTTTCCCCTTTATTTTGTTCCTTTTTTATTTTTAAAAAAAAAGAAGGGGTTCATTTTAAAATAAAAAATTTCCAAATTAAACCAATTGATAAAATTCAAAAAAAATTTTTTTCATCCATTAAAAATAGTCAATAGATTTATATATATAATCTATTTTAATTTTAAAAATTAATCTTTTTTTAAAAAATTTTTTTAAAAAAATTTTATATAAATAATTTTTTCTATTAACTTTTTTTTCTATCAACAATTGTACTAATAAAAATTAATAAAATATGTTTACTCTTACTCAGAAATCGGAGTAATATGCTTACTTGTGCAAGAGCAGAGGATTCTCGTTCATTTGGGTATAATAGAAGCGAATAAACTTAAAAGCCACATACTGGGCAAATTCAGGATGCTCAGATGGAGGAGTATGCATTTCTATGACTATATCTTCGCTTTCTGAAAAATAAAAACACATTAATTTCAAAAGCCACAATAACCACCTTTTGCACAGCAAACTGCTGAGAGATGTCAATAAGTTTCTATAGAGTCAATTAAGTTCTTGAAGCTGTTCACTGGGATGTTGAGCCATGCTGACAGCTGTATGAGATTCACATTGGCTACCATGATTCTCTTTGTTTTCCAGTCGGGTTCCGCAGTCTTAAATTTATGGCAGATTTTCAAATCACAGCAACAGTTATTTAAAAAAAAATCTTTCTAGAACAATTTTAATTTGTATGGCATTTTCTCTAACATTCTTCTTTTCCTTTTGGATTCCCAACTGTTGGACATGGATATTTTCGGACAAAACTCACTGCCTTATAGTTCCTATTATTTCTTAATTAATGAGAAATTTTTAAAAAATATTTATAAAAAATTGCTTAAATATTTATAAAAAAGTTGCTTGGAGACCGGAATCAGTTGCCAAAAAATTTACTTTGCTATTCTACACTTTCACCGAGTAATTTTAGTGCGGAAAAACACACGTGAATACTCAATACTGCTTTTGTTAAATGATCATTTGGGAGCATCAACTTTCGGAATATAAAATATTCCATATACTATGCCAAGAAATTGAAGCACGTTGTATTTTTTCATTTCAGAAATTCTTTTAAAAGTAGTTCATTACATTAAATATATAAATCTCAGCTAAAGGAATTCCTTATATAATTGCAAGTTTTGTTCATTTTTCTGAACAGACAAATGGAAGTCGAAAATTCAATAATGCATAAAAATACACGTTCGTTACAAAACAAATATGAAAAAGAATCAAATAGAAAATGAGACATTGCAATGAAAAAAATGAAATACCTGATAGCACGTGGTTATGCTGTTTAAGATACAAGAGTCGACAAGTTGCCTTACAACCGAGAAAGCCCGCTTCGGAATACTCTGGTTAAAATTCCCTCACCCTGGTTGCAACAATTTCTTTCTCTGATTGGTTCATAAACTGGGCTGACGTCATATTAACAAAATTTTCAGCCATGCGCCATCTGTTGTCGAAAAATTTGAAATATTCCTTTGTATTAAAATTTATTGTATTTCATCGATAATAAATCATAAAATTTTTAACATTAGTCAAGACTGTCCATTTGTAATAACTTTTTCGTCAGGTGCCTTTGATTTTTCTGAATCATAAAGTTCAAAGAGGAAGATTAACAAATTTTTTATTTCCACAGTTAATAGATTTGTGACGGGCTCACGTGTCTTTTCTTTAACATAACCTCTGGGTTCTTTGGTGGCCAAGATTAATGGAACCAAAACCCAAGAGGCGAAATGTGCACAAGAAATGCAAATAAGATAGCTTTTAAAGAACAGAAGTTTCAGTAAGCGAAAGAGCAATTTAAGGAAATTTATGTTTGAAGAGATACAAGTGTGAATTGACAGCCATTCGTGAAGTTACCTAGGAAGTAAACCAGTAATACAAGGTGCATACCATTGCACGCGCGCCCAGACGTCTCCATATAGAAATCGAGTCTTAGTTGGATTAAGGTAAGACTGATTATTTGATATTAGGACTTGTAATATTATTAGAAGCGAGAGTAGGCTAATTGAATAATTATTTAGAGAAAGTGGTCTAAGTTACGCCATTCGGTTTAACTATCATTGTGCGTGTTTGTTCATTCTAGATTCTCGCTATTTATCTATATATAAAAAAATGTTGCGTTGGTTTGTGTATGCTCGCATAACTCAAAAAGTTCTGTATGGATTTACCTGAAATTTTGACACAACGTTGCATTTGACACCGGTCAGGATCTAATGTACTTTTTATATCGAAATTCCCTCTAAATTTTTTTACATTTAATTTTTAAGTGAGTTTTTGGTCTTATGATGTCATACGATGTCACGATTCGCTCTGAATGCGAAAATTTAAACTTTACACATAGTTTTTTCCGAATTATTGTATATTTTCTACTATGGTTATGTTTGTTGTTTGTCATATTTATCTATTTTTTTGTTCTTTGATACGTATTTGGGATTATTTTTCGAATAAATCATTTTTTAAAAATGATTCTTTCAACAACTCAAATTTTGTTTTGTAGATTGGCAACAATCGGATAGCATTGTCGCGGGATGTTTACGATTTTGCTTAAATTCTACATCGTGTTTTTTTCTGTAATTTTAAGTTAAATTTATTTCTCTTTTTTTATTTCTTGAAAATTATATTTGACTTCTGTACGCTACTTATTTTCCTGCCAAATAGTTGTTAAAATTCATAATAGTTTTGACGATAACTGAAGTCTGGCCGGCTGATCTCCAGAATAGAGTAGTGAAATTTTCCGCCAATTTTATCTTTCTCCAGTAAGCTTAAATTAAATTAATTCATGATATAATTTTCACGTTTATTTTTTAGGACCTACGTTTTTTTCAGTTGACCCTTTACCTCAAATCAAAAGATGCCGCGATATGTTTTCAACATTTGGAAATCATTCCGTGCAAATTTTAACACAGGCTCAAGTGTAAAAAGGGGGCATTTGGCGCAGTTTTTTTGGGCCAAAAGCGGTCCCCAAAAGGTATTTTTTTTCAATTATTTTTATAGATTGAACTCGATATTTCACCATGACATTTGGGAAAAATCCCCAAAACCGAAAAAATCGTCAAAAAATGCCCCATACTAAAAAGTTAAACCCTTTTAACCAATATTTTTTATCTGCATGGCGAAATTTTAATTTGGCAAAATTATTCGACATGATTTTTAAAAAAAAAAGATTTTTTCCCTCTTTTTGAAAAATTTTTTTAAATTTCATTTTATACTTACTTATTATCGCAAAACCGCCAACGTTTTAATTTTAACCCGAAAAGTTGACGATCCCTTTTTCGCATTTTTTTGGGCGCCATGACAATCATGTGCTTCGTTTTATACAATGTCGCCAATGGGTTTTGCGATAATACGAAAAATCCCTTTCATTTTGATGTTTTTTTGGGAACTCACGGGTTCAACAAAGCAGGTTCAAGTAATAATCACACCAGGGTTATTCGGAACTCTTCAGTTTTGGGGGTTTTAACCAGTTCAAAATAAGCCAAGATCAAAAAAACGAGGGGGTTTTTCTTTTCAAATGGGCGGGTGTCTATTAATGCGGTTAGTCACAGATTTAAAAACAAAAAGAAGTAAGAAGAGTCAAAAAAAATGGTGGAATGGGGTTTTCTTCCGCAACATAATATAGCCCGGGAAATATAATTAAAAATTTTTTGAAGAGAAAAACAAAAAAATGAATTTTTAATGTCATTTTTGGGTTTTTTTTGAATCCTAAAAAATTTTTTAAAAAGATTTTTTAGAGTAATAACTTTAGTGTAAACGAAGAAAATTAAAAAATCGAAGAAATTTGTACATGTAAACACTCATAAAACAGTTTTTTTTACATTTAAACCTCTTTTATACGTAAAATTCAAAATTTTTTTTGGGAACAGTTGATATTTTCTTTTAAAAAATTTAAAATTTTTTTGTTTCTTAAATATGAAAAAAAAAAAATTATAGAAATTTGGGGAAAATACTATTGAATATAAAAAATTTTAAATTTTTTTAAAAGTTTTTTTTTTTTTTAAAATTTTATTGCTTTTTAAATTTTATCATCTTTACTGTATATCTTATACTTTTTTTTAATATTTTTTTTATGAAAATATTTTTTACAAAAAAAACTATTTTGATAAATTTATATAATAATTTTTGGAAAAATTTAAAATTTATATGGTTTTAAAAACCCGGTTTTTAAAAAAATACCAATATATATATATATTTACTGAAAATTTTTTTTTGGTAAAAAAATTTATAAACTTTATTATTATTTTTTTTTATGTGAAACATTAATAAAATTTTTTTACCTTTTTAATTTGGGTTTTTTGTCCTTCAATAATTCAGTTTTGAATTGTACCCAAGGATTATCGATTTTTAAAACAGGTTTCGATTATTTTGAAGAAAATGTTTTAAAAAAAAAATATATATATATATTTTTTAAATACGGGACCCCTTTTTTTCACGAATGGTTTTATTTTTTTTTAATATAAAATTAAAATTCCTTTTTTACAGGATACACTTGATAAATTCCTTAATTTACTATTGCAATCCTAAAATTAACTACTTTTTTTGGGAATGATTTTTTTACAGTTTTCGGGCTTGTTTAAAATTTAAAAAAATGTTTAGTCAATATTTAAGGGTTGGGGAAATGTTATTCTGTAAATTGTTTTAAAGGGATGACGATAACGAAGTTGGTATATCATTCTTCTAAATGCCACACCACTCCTTCACTATGGGGAGAAAAGAGTAAAATTTTCAAATATTATAACCCTTGCATTCCATTTTTCAAAATTCGTTTCTTCAAATACAAATGCAGTTTTAAAATTATTCTTAAAAATGTAGCTATCTTTCCAATTAAAATTTTTTGGAATATTTCTAAAAATTTTTTATAATTTTTTTCTATTTTTTTTTTAAAAAATTTCCCAAAAAAAAGTACACATTAAGGGATATTAATTTCAAAAAATTTTATTAAAAATTAGTAAAATTGTACTTTTTTTTTAATTATTTAAATATATAAAAAAATAGTTTATATTATCAATAGTTTATTTTTAATCAATATTTATAATGATTCGAAATGTTATCTCTGTAAACTGTTTCAGAGGAAAAAACGGGTAACGAAGATACCTGTGGAGCACAAAAGGGGGGTCCGGCCTCCCCCATAAAAAGTTTTGTTTTTTTCCGTTTGGGTTATAATTATTGGGGTATATAATAGGGAAAAAATTTATATAAATATTTAGGGGAAAAGATTAATTTTATTAATTAATGCTAATTATTTATTCAAAAATTATTTTTTTTACTGTGTTTTGTTCCTGAAAATTGACAAAATAAAAAAATAGCATGATACAAGAATGGTGAACTTTCAACCCGGGCCCCCCCTTGAAAAATTCCTGTGTGCGCTACTGGAAGAATACTGTATAATTCTTTTAACTGCCATACCACATTCACTATAGGGAGAAAAGAGTCAAATTCAAATGTTATAAACCTTTGCCTTTCGTTTTCAAAATTTATTTACTCAAATACAAACGCAGTTTTAATGTTATTCTTAAAAATGAAGCTCTTATCAAAATTTCTGAATATTTCTACAAAATTTTAGAGCTTTTTTTCTTCAAAAACTACCACAATTTTATTATTAAAATTAATGCTATTTAATTTTTGAAAGCTCGTCTATTGACCCCGACATCGATTTGCTTGCTTAACAAAAGTAAATTCATCCATTTCCTTAATTTGGATTTTTCTCTCTTTATAAAATCCAAACTAAATGAAACATAACTTTTACAAATTTAAAATAAATATGTACCTATACATATCTAATTCAAATTTTTAAAAACTTATAAAAAAGAAGTTAACTTATTTTAGTAAAATTATATAGAGTTAATTTTTATTTCAATTTGTTAAAAAAATATTGTATGTGTAGCTCAGCAATTTTTATTTTTGTAATGTTGTCCGTAAACGGTCATAATTTACACCCATGGCTTAAGACTTGAAGAAAAAGAAATTCATAGTATAGCAGTTTCAAGTATTTGAACCTCTCCCCTATTCGATGAAAAGCCGTTGGGGAGGGGTTAAACAATTAGCTGCCTCTTCGTGGAAAGATACGTCCCTATATTGTAAACGGGTACGGGTCGCATTTCACCTCAAAAATAAAACGACCCTTCTCTATTGTTCAAGCAATCACTGTTCGGCCGTTTAAAAGGGGAAACCCTTTTTTATCTGATAAGGATCTTTTTTTTCCTTTCCCACCCGGGTCACTGTATGCTTTCCCTTTTCCAACCTGTATGATCTTTCCGACGAAACGATCTTTGCAGCTGGCACGTAATAAAAAAAAAAAACATCCCATATCCGTTTTTTCTTTCCCCCCCTCTCCCCGCCCAAAGAGTGTGGAATGATTCGTTTTTTGCGCGTTCTATGTATTTTTGCGTAAATTTTCAAATAACTTAAATAAATAATTTGGCTGATCTTAAAGCTGGTACTTTATTTAGTGCCCCATCGGGTTTAACAATATTTCAGTAATTTAACCAATTTCAACTGAAATTTAAAAGACAAAATTAAAATTTTAAATTATTTTGAATATCGATGTAAACATTAAAATAAAATTTGCATACTTATTTTGGGAAAGATATTTAAATTCATGTTTTCCCCTTAACCCCCAATTTTCAAAAAAAGTTATTGCATTTTTAAAAAAGTTATAACTTTGCATATTGCTTTAAATTACCTCACATTTTACATTCAACAGCAATTAAAAAAAAAGTTTTTTTTATAATTATAAAAAAATCCCAGAATGTTCCATCAAAATATTATTTATCTTGAAATGTTACTAACTCAAAAATTAATTTGTCAACCAAAACTATTCACACACAGACACACACACACAAAAAAAGATTATGTTAAAAAGAAAAGTGACGTTAAAAAACTTTCAAACTTTGTTATTCAAACATTACAGTTATTTTTTTTTGGGGGATATGGGGACAAAGGCTATTACCCCATTATTAAAAACATATTTTTAGTTACCTACTGAAAAAAAGAGTTGAGAAAAATTTGGGACCTTTTTTTTAAAACAGTGTTTTTTTAAAAAGTTCATACATCCTAAAATTATTAATTTTTCTCATACATTTTATTCCCCCTTGCTTTATCATCACAAAAAAATAAAATTTTGCTAAAAAATTTACAATACGAAAACTAACTTCCACACACACACACACAATTTTTAAAAAAACCGATTTGATTAGATTTTTTTACATCGCATCCAAAAAGCAATACCCAAGGGGTCAGCGGCACACACGGGAAATTTTTTCAAGGGGGGCCCGGGATCAAAATTTTCCCAATCTTGTATCATTTTTTCCCTTTTTGGGATTTTGTAAATTTTCGGGAACAAAATACAGAAAAAAAATAATTATTGAATAAATAATTAGCATTAATTAATAAAATTAATCATTAAAAAAAATACAATTTAAAATTTTTATGTACTATATACTTAGAATTATAATCAGGGAAAAAAGGGCCCTTGGGGGGAAAGGGGGGCCCCGGCCCCCCAGGGCCCCCCCCCCCCTTTGTGTGCGCCCCCCTGTTCATATCAAATATTAAAAGGGGCTTTTTTTTAATAATGGAATTGATACCCACAAAAATTTTTTAACGTAGTGTAAAAATGCAAGTTAGGAAAATTAAAAACTGGTGTTATCCTTGTATTACTGAATTGCAGTTAAAAAATTGGGGAAAAACCAAGATCTATCCAAATTAAAATTCATATTTGTATGTGATTTGGAACCAGGTGCTTAGTTCTTTTACTGTAATATCCCCTTTTTAATAAATAAGCTGTGCACGCAGAAATCTATAATTCAAAAAATAAAATTTTGAAAATCTCTTCTATAATGTAAACATAATAGTAATCGAAAGCCGAAGCCACTTTTAAGGATAAGGCGCAAATAATTGGAGGGTAAGAAAAGAGAAAAAAAATTTAAATTACAGCAAATGTCCCAAACCGCCAAAGGGGGTCGTGAAAAAAAGTTTCTGCCCTCAAGAGGAAAAGATTGAAAGGATCTATGGGAAATGAATAAATAATAATAAAAAAAACATGGGTTTTTTTGCTTTTTATAAAACAAAATTTTAAAAAAAACCCTTTGTATTACGGGAAATGATTTTAATAAAATTATCTTTAATTTTTTTTACCTGTTTACACTTTAAAATATTTAATTTCTATAACGTAAAAAAATTAAATATGGGCACAGTGGGGCCTTTGCCCCCATGGGCTGTTGCGCCACTGTTTTTTATTTTTAATATTCATAAAAATTTGAAAATGGCCAGAAAGTCATCACGTTCTCAGTGAAATATAAAGCACCCTTTTTTATTTTAAAAGGGTTGTCTTTTTTATATAAAATATAAAAAAAGAAAATTAGTATATCAAAAAATTTTTTTTCTAAGACGGTATTTATCCCAAAAAATGCAAGACTGAATTATGTATCATTAATACAAATTTTAAAAAAGGGTTAAAAATAAGGTCTATCTCTCTTTTACAATATATTGTGCATACTTTTTGGGGAGGAAGAATCTGCTTTTTGCCTACATTTTTTTTCTGGTTTGAAATACAAAAATGAATTAATTCAGGCTTAATTTAAGTGTTGGTTTAATTTCGAAAATCTTTTACATCGAAAAAAAAACCTATTTATTATTTGATTTATAATTGCTGTACTGAAAACAATACAAATTTCTAATCATTTTTTAAAAATTGGAATAATTATATGAAATCAAATTATTGATAAATTTAAAGAAATTAAATATGAAATTAAAATTTTTTTTAATGCAATTATATATTCAAATCAGTCAATTTATTTTTGAAAATATTTAAATTTTTTAAAAAAATATGTTGGGAATCAAAAAATAAAAAAAGTTTTTATGTTTTTTTAATTGGCTATATTGTGAAAAATTTTTATTCTGATCATTACTTGAATTTTTTTTTTTTAGAGATTTTTTGAGTGCTCAAAAATTGACTTTCTATAAACCCTATAAAATTATTTTATTTTCTCATTAAGGATAAAATTATTGAGGTTTTCCCAATGGGTACATTTAAATTTTTTTTTTCTTTTTTTTTGCAGATGGGAAATTTTTAAAATTTTGTGGCTTTTTCTAAGTAACACATAGTTATAAAAAAAAAAAGATTAAAAAACTTCGAAAATTTTTTTAAAAATTGGTTGTGAAAATTATATCATTTCGTTTCAATTGTAATAAATATTAAAAAGAAAGATTTCATTTTTTTAAACAGGGACTTTTTTTAAACAAGTGAAACAAATTCAGTTAATCATTTTAAAATTTTTTTATCCGTTTTTCCCAAAAGAAAGGCGTTGGCTGTTTTTTATTTTTAACCCACTGAAAAAAAGTCGAATATTTCTTATTTCGTACTGGTTGAAAGGTTTTTAAATTTAAAAAAATGAGATTTTTTACAATGAAATGATTGGAAAAAAAAAAAAAATTTCAAAACTGATGATTCTTAAATTTCCAAGACAAAAAGTAAAATTTTAGTAGTGAAGCAGAAAAAAAATAAAAAAAAAAAATAAATCCTTAGATGAACAGGATAGTTTTTCTAGTATTTGTAAAACCCCTTTATTCTTGAAAAAAGGGAACCCCTATTTTTGGACACCCCCCCTATTTTTGGGTTTTTAAAGGCCCATGAAAAAACGGTAGTATAGTTGCTGCCCTTTAAAAACGGACGTTTACTAAACAAAATATCAAAAGGGTTTTTTTATTTTTTTAGTTTTGAACAAAAATAAAAAAGGGTTTTTCCATTTTCCCAAAATGTTTCAAATTTAAAAAACTTTTTTTTTTTTTTAAATTTATGAACTGATGATATTTATGCTATGTATTTGTAAAAAAAAATGTAATTTACCTTCGTATTTAAATGATAATAATTTTTGCTTTGACAAAAATTTATTGACGAAGAACCCGGTCAATGACCAAGGGCGTCCCTAAGGTTTAACCGTAGCAAAAAAGGGGGTGATTGCATATAACAATTAAAAAAAACCGCCTTTTTTCCCCTTTCAAATTATTATAATTTCGCAATATGTGTTTTACTTAAATTTAAATACGCGGTCACAGATAAAAATTACATTAACTGGTACCGCAGTTCAGAATTACGATATCCAAAACTACTATCCAAAAATTTAAATTTATATTTTTTTTGATTCTGACCCATTCCTTGGCTCCTTTTTTTGGGTAATATTATTTTTTTGTTAATTGGTTAATTTTATGGGGGAAAACAATAATTCAAAGAAAATGTTGAGAATGGCTTTCGTAGTGTAAATACTATATTGCTAAAACTTGAACATATGAAAATTTCTTTTTGCTGGGAATTAATTCTCCCCCATATTGTACAGAAATCATGATTATAAATAAAGTAAATAAATTAAGTAAATTACCAAAAAGAATTCACGTTTTATAAACCCCGTTGTAACGTCGTGAGAAATTAGCAAACAAGAAAATTTGTCACAGCCTTTTATTTTAAAATTAAACGTATTTATTTGCTTCTGGGGTTTTACCAAAAAAAAATAAATACCCAAACCGGGTTTGGGCAGTCTATTTTACGGGGTTTTAACCTTTTTTCCCAAAGGCACTCGCTAATTCCTTTTCTTTTTAGGGGGTCCCTCCCGTTTTCCTCCATTGGTCACATCAAATTTTTCCCTCCAGGGGCCCCTTTTCGGTCCCATCCCGGGCTCTATATCTGTCTCACTCCCGGGGGTCTCCTTCTGCCTCACTCCAGGGTTCCCCCCTCTCGGTTTCCATCCAGGGGTCTCCAGGGTTTTTTTTTCTCTCCGGGCCTCCCAAAAATTTAAACCCCCTTTTTAAAAACCCCGGTTCGGGGGCCACAAAGCCCCCCCGTCTTCCTTTATTGGCAGGCCAAAAAAGGGCTGCCCCGTTCCCGGGGCCCCATTCGTCTCCCATTTGGGGAAACACAAACACATTCCTGGTCTGTCTGGAATCTAAGGGCGCCATAATTCTCATCTAACTTCTCAAACTCTTATTCATCCCCAAACCACCTAGGTTTTATTACCCCCATTTTTCTCGGCACCGATTTTTTACAGGCTTCGCCGACCCCTCAACCTATTGTCACCAGCTCTCTTTTTGGGTTTTTGCTTTGGGGGAAAGGATGTCGGCTTTTTTTCCGAGGGCAGACCATACGCAATGACCCCCCTAGCCACGTGTTTGTCACCTAACGTCTGTTTGGGGCCGTAAAAAATTCTCATGAATAGGTGGGTGGGGTTTACCCAATCTAAGACGTCACAAGCAAACCAAAATTGAGAAATTTTTTTAAGGGGAAAAAAATCACAGATCGGGAAGAACAAAAATTTTTTTTTAAACATTTTTAAAACTTTTTCTTTCAGGCTGAATTTAAATATTGGTTTTTAAACAATTTATTCAAAGAAATCCCGGTCATTTTTTTAAAAATTTAGTTTTTTAACGCTTTAAAATCAGTAGCCTTTTTTTTTTTATTCATTAAAAAAAGCAATTTTGACATTTCTGCAATACATTCCCGTGCATAAAAATTTATTTTCTGGTGAAAAATTCTCTTATTGTTACTTATGCCACCTGATCGATAGAAACCGATATTAACATCATGGCGGGACTAGATTTACGCCTGTCCCTTTTCCCCAGCTTTAAAACAACCCTACAATTTTACAGTACGATTTGGCTCCCCATTCCAACCCAATTTTGGGGGGGATCAGGGGCCTCCCTCTCTTCCCTTCCACCAACCTCACGAGAAGACTTGTAGCTCGACGGCTATTTAGAGTACCCCCTGCCGCAAAGGCACTCTTCATTTACAAAATATCCATGCCCTCCGGGATTTGAAATCCCGGCCCCAAAGGCCAGCAATCAGGGCCCCTAACCCCTATATATTTCTTTTAAAAAAGTAAAATTTTTATGGAAAAAAAATTTACATAGGTACCCGGAAAATTCTAGCCTCGAGTTCGTTACCATAACCACTAGGCTAACCAGCCACTATAAGGAGTTAAGGGAAAATTGGGGTTTAAATTTTTTAAAAAACAAAATGTAAAAAACATCGTAAAAAACCCCGGGCGATGTAGAATTTCCAAACATTTAATAAAACATGTTTTTTTTGTATGTACTAGCATAAAAAGAACAGTAAAGTAAATAAACAAATTTGATTACATCCATCATTATGTAGGGGAATTTTTGTAAGGCTACCAGAAACAAAAAAGGTGTCTCGAAATTGTGAAATGATGTTATGTGGAAGTTGCAAGACGTTCCAGCTGAGATCTGTCTTCATTTTTACTTCATATAAATTATAAAATATTGCAAAAATAAAATTCATGTTATTCAATTTTTAATGTGAAATAATTTTTAAAAACCCCTCCAAAGTTTTTAAATTTCCCGGGATTGTTATTCAATAAACATTTTTTAATTTTTATTAATTAGATTGTATCACTATTAGGGTTTTAAAAAATGGTGAATTTTAATTTTTTTATGAAAAAATTGAAAATAAGGGAATTTTTTTTCCCCAAAAATTATTTAATCAAGTAAACATTTATGTTTTTTATCTCTTATGCGTAACACTTATTAAATATAATTACTAGACTTATACTTTATTTGAACAAATTAGTTTTATAATAGCATTTTTTTTTTTTCAAACTAGATTAAAATAATCCCAACTTTTTTATACTCCAAAAAAGCTTAATATTTTCATTGATTTTTTGGGAAAAGTATTTTTTTTAAATTTTATGTAAAAAAGCAGCAAAAACTTTTTTATATGTTGATTAATTCAAATTTTGCAAAATAAATTTGATTAGTTGTGTTGGTTTTTTTTCTCGAACTTTATTTTAGATTAGCATTTTTAAAATTTGGGTTTTCCTTAAGAAACTCCCGGGATTTTCAAAAAAAACAAAAAAATCGTTTTTTTTAAATTTTTTTTAGTCATATTTTTTTCAAATTTTCTTTTTGATTTTATGTCAGTTTTGTACGCCCCCAAAAAAGAAGTTGGAAAAAATTTCAATTGAAAAAAAGTAAACCAAAAAGGCAATTGACCATGCCCCCCCTTTTTTTGATTAAAAAAAGCCAAAAAACTTTTTGATTAAAAAAAAATAAACTATTTGAAAAAAAAAATTACTACAAAAAAAGGGAAAATGTTACATATTAAGCAGGACATTTCTGAGGCATTACAAAATGGGGAAAATTTTTTTTTTTGTGAAATGTGTGAGTAATATTTTTTTAAATTAAAAGGGATTTTTTTTCAAATAATTTCAGTTCTTACCCTCATATGTTTTCATACAGGTCAAATATTTCAAATTTTGTGGAGCAAAAGACTTTAAAATTTCTCTCATGACAGAAAAAAAAAAATTTCACTTTTCTTGAGGGTTTTTTTGCGTAATTAATTTTTCTCGAAAAGTTATCATTTTAAAAAAATATATACATAAATAGAAATAATACGAAAATTCAACCATTTTTTAAAAAAAATATATAGCTAATGTTCTAAAGGGGTATTTTAAGTTTATTTGCTTAAAATAATTATTTTTAAAAAATATACTTTTAAAAAGATTTTTCTCCCAAATTTAAAGTTTTTTGATAAAATTAGGGGCATTCAAAAAGCTACTTTTACAATTATTTAATAATCACTTCCATTTTTTTTTCCTTTTGTGTTATATATAATACATGTAAAAAAATTTGGGGTACATTTTGCTGAAAACTGAATACTTTTTTTTTTAAAAAAAAAATTAATAAATAGGGGGTATTTGCTTTTTTGTTGAAATTTAGCACACATATAAACATTTTTATTTTTTTTTTCCCCCAAAAACTAATTGTTTTTGTTAAATCGACCCTTAAAGTTGTTTAAAACATTTTTTTGGAATACTACAAAAAAATTTGTGAATACAGAAAAAAATAAAATTTCCCCCATTATTTTAAAGAAAATTTGAGTTTTTTAAAATTTGTGAATAATAAATACAAAAAATTTTATCTGGTAACATTTTTTTTGAATAGAAGCATTATATGAAATACTAAAAAAATAATTTTTAACATAAAAAAAAAAAAATATTCAAAAAAAGGGAAAAATTTTTTAAATTTTAAATATATTATTTTCTTATGAATATATGCATTTAAAATTCAAGTATAGATGTATTTTATTTTTTTTTTTTAATAATAAAATTGGAAAAATTTTTCTGATAATTTTTTAACTTAAGCAGCAATAATCAAACAAAAAAAAAATTCAAATTTTACTGATTGTTAAAACTACAGTATTGTGCGACAAAAAAAAAAAAGAATTTTGTATGAGAAATAAAAAAACCCCGGTTTTTTTTTTTCCCTTTGAGAAATACAAAGATAATTTTATAAATTTTTTCATTATCCAAAAATTTTTAATTATTATTCTGATACTTTAATACTTGGGTTTTAAATTTTATGGCAGAATCACCCCCACGATTTAAAAATGCTATAAATCATACTATGTATGATATTCTAAAAAAAATAAGTTTACCAATTAATTCCCCACATTTTTTTTCCCCAAAAACTTTTGACTAATTTTTGTCTTGGGGTTTTAAAAAACAAGAAAATTTATTAATCATATTTTTTTTTCATGGTCTATAAACAAATCTAAAATTAATGCTAAAATTTTTTTTAAAAAAATTTGGGTAAGACCTCTGAAAAAATCTTAAGTCTTGTTGATGAAAACAAATTTATTCTTTTTTTGCATTTGGGGAAAAGGGGCTTTCCTGAACAAATTTTTTTAACATTTTCATTTTAAAAATTTTGCAGTTTTTTTTTTAAAATTCAACCTTTAGTAATAATTTATTTTTTAAAATCATTTTTTCCCAGTTTTTTTAAAATTTTTCATGTTTCTAAATGTTTATGAACTTTACTAGAAGACAATGGATTAAGGGCACATAATTTTTATTTAATCATTGTCTGAATGCAAAATTTAATTTACTTTTTTCATTTTGGGTATTTAAACTATGTCAATTATAATTTTTGCTATAATTGTAGTTGAATAAAAGGGGTTTAATATTAAAATAAATTTTCAAAATGGAAATCACCATTTCCATTGAAAAGAATTTTTTTATCTTATATCCCGGTTAGGAAAATAAAAAAATTTATATAAATTTTTTTATACAGATGTTTTATATATATAAATGTAAAGGAAAAAAAAAAAAATAAAATTATAGTAGGATTTGAAAAAAAATTAGCCAATTCTAAAAGTTTTTTTTTTTTTTTTTGAATTTGTGTTAATTTGTGTTATAAAAAGTACCGAATGAAATGTTAATTTAAGATAAATATGTTTATATTTTTCCCAATGAACTCTTGATTGATGAATTTCCCTTTTTCAGACAAAGGGGGGCAGATAAGATATCAACTTACAGTCATCCCCTTTTCCCCGAACCTTTGGGGTCGTGAAGTTGAAAAAATTGAGATTTATTTTCAACACATTTATTTATCTGGGTGAGTAAATAGTAACGTCACACTAATCCGGGGTACTCAAGAGCTTTTGGAACGGACTCAATTTTGAGGGTATGGTCAATGACGAGAAGGGCACCTGAGCTGCCATCTTTCCCAAAATTCCACACCACACCAACAAAGAAAGTTTGAGTATCGATAGGTTTTTTGTGCATCTCCCCCCACATAGCGGGTCTTCTTGGGGACTGGGCCGAACTCATGACATGCTGGAAAACCCAGTTCATTACCCTTTCCCCCTAGTTTGCGGTCATTTTTTTTATCTGGGGCAAAAAATGAATTTTTTTTATACTATTCACAAACTCATACAATAAAAAACAATTTTTTTAAATCGTTATTTTTTTAAAGTCTGTAAATAAAAAAAATAAATTTGTAAAATACTGAGTAAGAATATATTCCCTTCCCAAAATTTTAACAATTTTCTTGTAACTATTATTTAAAAAAAAATAAATAAAAATAATATGAAATAATCTATTTTTTTAAAAAAAAAATCATTTTGAATAAAATATAAAGGGAAAAAAAATTTAGAAAAAACATTTGATTATTTCGAAAAAAACTCAGTGGTTATCTCCTTTAGAAATTAAGGTAAAGATAGAGATAAGAGAAAAATAGAGATTTAGGGGGAGGGAAGATATGAGATTTTTTTGTTGATTCCGTCTCAATGTTGACAAAAATATTCTGCATTGATTAACTTAAAATGTGTATTTTTTTATAATTATAAATAATTTTTTTTTTTTTGTACTGGCAAAATTAAAACTATGTTTAATTTGATACCTGTGTCTCGTATTTGTAAAAAAAATTTAATTTAGGGGTTCGAATTTAAATAATAATTTTTGCTTTTTAAAAAAGGGAAAAAAACCCTTTAACTTTAAAATTTTTTTACATACACGCAAAGTTTTTTTTTTTCTGATTTTGCGGTAAAAAATTAAAAATGTGAATTCGAGAAATCGTTTAACCTACCCCCCTTTAAAATTTCACCGGGAAATACTTTTTAAAAAAACATCAGCATTAAAAAAATCGAATGTCAGGAATACGATGTATTACTACGCGGGGTCATTTTCTGAGGAGAATTGTATCACGCACACACATATGGTTACTACAAAAACCCCTTTATTTCAAGGATACGCCTTGGCAATCCCCTTTGGCTCGAAAAAAAGGATTTGGCGGTTTAAAATCCCCGCCCCGTTACTGAAGTTTTTCCCCCAAAAGGTTTTTCCTCCTCGTTCGTCAATCCGTAAAAACTTAATTTTACCGAGATTGTCTCGGTCGCTTTCGCTTACAAGTTTTTTTAGAATGTACCCTCCCACCATATAAGAGGTCTGTGTACGCAACTGCTTAAAAAAGTGTACTTATTTTTTCAATGAGAATTTATAAATTGAAGAAATAACATTTGTATTGATTTTTCCTTTTTTTTATCTCATTCCCTTTTGTATTATTTAAAATTTCTTTTTTAAAACCCCAAAAATTTTGTTCTCTTTTGAGAGATATACAAATTTTGACACCTTGATGAGAATTGAACGAATAACTTCTTTTTTAAAAAAATTAACCCTTCTTTTCTAAAAATTTAAAAAAATAAAATTTATATAATTTGTAAAAAAAATATTTGTTTTTTCACCAAAATTTTTTTGATCTCCTCAAGTGATGGGAAACGGGGAAAGATTTTAATAAGAATCAATATTTTTTTTACATATGCTGCACTATATTTATTTATTCATTTTAAGAACATATTTTTTTGCCCTTTGTTTTTTCCTAAAGTATCATTCACAATATAATTTTGAAAAAATTTTCTTCACCATTGAATTTTTTTCTTTTATCACGTAGAATGATGACATTTACTATGACTTCAATTTTCCGTCGCATAAATTCGTTTAAAAAAAAAAAAATTCCGTTCACTGTTTGAAAACAAACGAGATTGGAAAATGATACACCCTGCGTGAATTGAATTGATTCTTGCTTAGTTATAAAAAGAATTTAGTCTTTTGAGATAGAGTTATGTTTTAAATTTGTAAAATTATATTTATTTATCGATATATTATCTGAATTAATAAAGGTTTTATGAAACTGCGTATTTTTGTGGTGACACTGCGAATTTTGTAACTAAAACAAGTTGTGTATGTTTTGTTTTTGAACAAGACTGAAAGTTTGATTTGTTGTGTTTTATTAGCTATACTTTTGTGTGCCTTTTATAAAATGTATACCCTAATGTTAATGGGTATATCAACATTTATGCTGCAAAATATTTACAACCCGTACTTAACGGGCAATAAGACTTTACGACATTTTTAAAAAATCGCAGGTACTGAATTGAATGTTTCTCGATAAAATTATTATATATTGATATTTCTATTAAAGTTTTTTTTTTAACATATTCAATTATATGTCTTAGTAAAAGATAAGAATGTAGTATAGATTTATAACTCCTGTGTGGGTTGGAGTATCATTATGACTGACTTAGTTATAGCCTGACTAGAGTAAAAAGCAAAGAGCATTCTTTTCATTGTTTGGTGTCTGTATTATGTTCTTAGATCTAACCCTGTCTAGCATATAAAAAGTATTTTATTGAAAGTTGAACTTCAATAGTCTGATACAAGGTACCTTGATATTTATATTGCTTTCTTACTGATTAAATCAGCGGTTAAAGTGTAGTATAGGGGGGCCACTTGGTGCAGTCCTTTTTTTTTGTGACTTGAAGCGATTGCCAAGGTACTTTATTCAGTATTATTTATTTTAGAATGAATTCATTATCTCACCATGACATTTAGATAAAAATCGCCAAATCCACAGTGGTACACTTGAGCCAGATCTGCTTGTCAATTTTATTTCTGTTTGAAAGTCATAGTTAAACTTGAAAATGTATGTTAAACTAAAACTTACTTGTTCTGTTATTGTCTGTATCATTTGAGCGGGATAGGAAATGAAGTGTGTTACACTGGCATAGCTAGCTCTGAGGGCGCCCTGTATCAAAATTCATTCGAGGCCCCTTTTTTAGATATGGGAGCCCTGTCACTGGGACTGTAGTTACACATGTTGTGGCCCCTGTAGCTTGGGGGCCCCATATCATTGATATGGTGGTTGCTATGCCCCTGTTGTGTTACCAATAGTCTACTGTTCAACTTCTACTTTGATGTTTGCTGAAATAATTTATCACCAATATTTCATCAATACAGGATTTACAAAGGGTAGCTTTATTATTTTCTTATTAATCATATTTTTCAATTAATCAAAAGTTTTGAGAATCATATTTCATATGACAGAGCGACTGTCATATGAACATTAAATACAAATATACTTTCATTTGTATATTGTAAAAAGAAATTTTTTGAATTTT
>BMAV01008686.1:1226348-1239935 GCA_019973955.1 Trichonephila inaurata madagascariensis | reverse complement strand
TGTGTGCACCATTTCTGAGAGATAAATTCTGCTGAGAGAGAGTGCACCACTGCATAAATTCTTTGAGATCTCTTAGAAGAATTTTGCTTCATGTTGACTATTAAAATTCGCTCAATATATAGTGACACTACGGGTCATTACTTACCTCAGAATTTCCACTTGTTATTAGAATGAGTTTGGTATATATATGTATATAAGTTTTAAATAATTTAATCTAACTTAGTTTATCACTAATAGAGGTAACCACGAAAGATTTTAGTCGCATACCTTGTAATTTTGACTCATAGGTCAAATGGCAAGGATAACTGAGTTATTGCGCCCTATTAACTTGTAACCTTACCACGAGAAGATCTTGAGGTTTTCTTCTCTTTTAACATGTAAGAATCGCTATCATTCAACATGGCAGCCTTGAGTGGAATCAGGACTCGAAAACGCTATTTGACTTAGCTGTGTCCATCACGAAAGGTGCGGGTTTTGAACTACTGCGGGCCACAAAGTTTCGATAGAGAAATCGAGCATTTAATTGCGTAAGGATAAGATATACTACTTCACGCGAGGATTTTCAAGCGTTTTTTCCCTCATTTAGGGTGCTGGGGGAAGCTATATTAGTTACAATAAAGTCGCACTATAAGACAACACGAGGGCTATTGGCAACGGACCCCGTAATTCTGAGTCTCGGTTGTGATGAGAACGACACTTGAGCTGGGACCCCCTCTCCAAACTACCACACCACAACGATGGGGAGGGGAACTTTGATCTCGACAAATGCTAAGTGGATCAGCTTACGGTGGGTTTTCAGTAGTGCCAGGTCTCGAGCCCACAATACACCGTTCACGATTTCTTGATCGTAACCACTAATTTATTGTGCTGGAATACACGACGGCCAACACTTTTGAGCAGTAGATCACCTTGTACCTATTTAAATGTGCCGTGATCGACTTGTTGTCATAGGCGTTGCGGAAAAGTGCTTTTTTTATTTATCATGTAGTCTATCAGTGATCTAAAAGTTAGCTTCGGGGATCAACATGTTGGGATCCCTGATCTACATTACTATCTATAAAGAAATCTGTGATGAACAATTCTTTATTATTATCTATTAAACGGAGTTTCGAGTAACCATAAACATGACCGAGTCTGAGATTTTATAAACAAGCAGAGTTGAAATGCACAGCGTTGTACTTAAATATTTCGCGTATACTATAGCAAGTTCAATCCAGTTTAATATTAAGTTCAGTTTATAAAGCGAAAAATAGCAAAAACTTATGATTATTGCTAAAAAAGAACATTGTCTCTTTTTCAAGAAAGATTTGCAAAATTCAGTCATAAAGTATGGTAAAAACATTAAATGAATTCTAAAAAAAAAGAAACGATTTATGTATGCCTGTTAAATTCATTTGCCACCAAAATTATTTAAATGTATTGATCACTTTAAGATATTATATTGACTTTTTTTAACTTTTAACAAAACTTTTAATTTTATACTAGCTGACAACTAAATAAACAATGTTTTGTGTGCCTGAATTCTTTACTTATGGAATAAAACAGCTAGTCCTAGTTTGGGCTCTGTTATAGTATCATTTAATTGCACTAGATGGCGCAGTCTACGCAGTCGAAAGAAGAATGAAATAAGCAATGTTTGGAGCCACATTTCTCTTGCGAAAATAGCATTTACATTATTTCTTGAAATAAAATAATTTTACTTATACTTTACTTATGGAATGCTTTCTTTATCTTTAATTATCTTTCTTTACTTATAGAATAAAACAGCTAGTCCTAGTTTGCGTTCTGTTATAGTATCATTTAATTGCACTAGATGGCGCAGTCTACGCAGTCGAAAGAATGAAATAAGCAATGCTTGGAGCCACATTTCTCTTGCGAAAATAGCCTTTACATTATTTCTTGAAATAAAATAATTTTTTTTACATTTCCAGCATTAAATAAAGGAAGTATAAGCAGGAAATTTTTTTGATGTTTTTAAACTCCGAAATGCATTCTTTCTGACTCCGAAAGAAACATGAAACCATCTTTAAATTATTTTATTTAGGTTTAAAAAGAACTGAAGCTTTCCTTTTACCAAATATTTCATTTTCATCCCTGTTTCAAATCTAAAAGAACTAAGCAAACATACGGATGAGATATTTCGAAAGTTAAAAGAAGAAACTTGATATTTTTCCTTTTGTAACTCAACTGAAACTTTTTCTCTCATCGATTAAATTTTTTGTATTATGCTATTAGGATATTAATCAAGGTCAACAGATTATTATATATTACTCGAATGCATTGAAAAGTTTCGTGCAAAGAAAAACGTAGAAAAGATTTTTTGCAAAGTTTTATTGATATTGCATTTTTTCCGTCATTCTGCACCATTAAATCAACTTTTTATAGAGAAAATTACGGGTTGAGAAAACAGATTTAATCAGTTTCGGTTCGTTAACTATACATGAGATTTCAGGTAGTGAGAAAGATTTGTTTGGAGCCCAATGTTTTTGATAACACATTTCGAAATAACTAAAAAAAGATAAAATATTTGTTGAAATTCTTTTTATTTATAATGATCAAAACACTATCTATCACTGTCCTTAATGATTATGCATACATTTTTTAGTGTGTAATTTATGAGCTGTAACAGAAATAATGCCTTATAAATAGCCACATTTGATTTTATTAATTAGTTATTTTAATGAATTACAAGGTATTTTTAGGTATTTAAATTTCAAATGTTCAGGTGGATTAGCATGAAAGGTAACTATTACATCAAACAATTCATATCTTGTGATAACTACACACTTCAGACTTTTTTTTAAGGTATCCGACTACTTTTGGAACCATGATTTTGTAAAAGTGTATAAATGTATAATACTTATGATATTTAGCGTCACTTAGATTAGAAGACGTATCGAAAATTGTTTTAAGAATATTATTACAATAAAAAATAATTCAAGTACAACATTTTTACAAAAAATGAACATAGAATGACCCATTTTCAAAACATTCTCCTTTTATGAAAAATGCTTCTATAAAATAATAATATTTTGTCTGTATATAGCTCAGACCTCTGTACAGAGCCGCCTGAACTAGGACTTTTGAAATATATAACTTAGAAGTGGATTTATCCATATTTTAGTACACAACACAGGGGAGATATTTTAAGAAAAAAGCGCCGATAATTGTTTCAATTGGTAGTAACTCTGAAAATAATGTGAATTTTTCAAAAGTCCTAGTTCAGGCCCTCTGGAGAAGTCTTTACTTTATATAAGCACACACAAAATATTATTAATATAGAAACATTTTTTATAAAAGGAGAATGTTTTGAAAATAGGTTATTCTAAGTTAATTTTTTGCCAAAATATTGCATTTAAATAATTTTTTTGTCATAATGTTCTTAAGAAAATTTTATATATGTATTCTGATCTAAGTGACACTAGATATCATGAAAAACTATATATTTATGCTCTTTTTTAAAATTATGGTTTTGAACGTAGTCGGATACCTTAATTTTAGGATACACCATTTATATGATCTACATATATATAATTTAAAGTATGAATAGGTTTTTGAGATTTGTCAAATGGTGTATATTTAATTTTAAAACCACCTATTTGTGATACATCTTAACATCTCATCATTTTCAGAAAATAAATATTTATCTTTATCCAACTTTCTTTAATTACGTCATGAAACTTCGAATGATATCAAAAGGGGCTGTTTTGTGATGTATTTTGATGTTGCTCACTTTTTCTTTACTTGCAAAGAAAATAAACCGCATTCGTTAAATTTCTGAGATAAAGTGGGTTGCGTTTGATTAAAGAACACTAAAAGCAGTGGCGTAACGTACATCTCCGCAACTCCCAAATTGCGAGGGGGTGGAGGAGGCAGGTGTGCTAGGGCAGTGGTCTCCTACCTCCTGTCCGTGGATCAAATACTACCGGTCCGCACAAGAAACATTAAATTATTTCCTTTTTATTTACTGTGGTATATTTTTCTTGGGTTTGGGCTACTTTTTATAAAAATCACTTTATATTCCTTGTTAAACCACTTTATATTCATTTTTTGGTGTAGCTATATTTTATTCTGAAGTCATGATTAAATACAATTAAATTAAAATCATTAAATCAAAACAGTCTAAAATATAAACAATCAACGTCCTCCCTCTCAACGGACCGCGGTAAAATTAACAAACGTTGACCGGTCCGCGGCGATAAAAAGGTTGGGGAACACTGTCCTAGGGGACCCAAAACCTTACTTTGCAGGAGGTAGTAAGGTTTTTGGGCTTAGGCTAGTATTCTTCGTTACTCTATTGACTAGAATACAATGACTGAAGAAATACAATATCATAGAATGCCTTCAGTTTCTTGTACATGGGGCTCTTTTTAAAGAAATAGTATTTTTTTTTCTGAAAAAATATGTATTGTTAGGAGAGTCATGTAAAAATTAACATTCTGAACTATACATTTGAAAACTTCTTTCCTTGTATCATTATTCTTTCTCATCAGTAATTTGTATAGACTAGTTCAACTAGCTAGTGTGGCGTAGTTGTTGGGCGTAGTTGTGTGTGGCGTAGTTGGTTTGGCGCTGGCATTGTACACCCAATTTTGTGGGTTCAACTCCGGCCTAAGTCGGTGGATTTTCATGATGCCAAAATCGACAGCGTCCATGTCATGTGATTATGCGTTATGCTAAAGATCCCTAGGGTGCTCTCGTCAAAATTAAACCCTAGAGCAATTTCACCCAGTAAGAGCTCAGGTGCCTAAGGAGAAGAAACTGAGTGTCAAAATTACGTCATGGCAATTGGTATCCACCTATATGATGACACACCAAAAAGTAATACCAGCTCTCGAGGAACGTACAAGGTCTACAATGGTAAATACCAATCCACAGCCCCACTAAAAAGAAAAAAAAAACTAGTTAATATTTTATACATTACTCAAGAAATTAAAAAATTCTCCTGCATAGGGATGACAAAGACAGCCGAGATGTTATGGTCGAGAGCTTTGTGACTGGCGATATTCAAGCACAATCGCATGTTTGAGTCCTAATCCCACAAAAAATCAATCGTGCGAGGTGAAGGGAAATACTGCTTATTAAATGGAACTGAGGCTTTTGATGTGTTTTTATTGGATGATACTGATTGACAGTTTATTAACGCCAAACTCTTATAGAAACAGCACAAAGACCATTAGGTGCCCCTCCCCGTTCTTTTAAATCACGGTAAAGTGACGAGAAAAACTCCTGAGAGGGCACCCCCTCCCCCACCATTCTCCACACTTCCAAAACGCCCTAACATGAGGACACAGCCGGATTGATTTAACGAGTATTACACTAAAAGGCGAGTCCTTTGGGGATTAAAATATGTGGTTTGATTGAAAAGCGTAGCTTAAAATTAAGTATAAGTATAGATGTTGTCTTTGTTACTTGTGATTGTGCTTCCTTATTCCCAATTCGATTTGATCTGCATTCTGAGCAACGTGAGAGCTGTTCGCGACGGACTTCGTAATTTTGAACCACGTTTAAGTGAGGCGCACCTGAACGAACACTTCTCTAAATTTCCACACAACACCAACGTGAGGGCTTAACACCTTGATAGATTTAATTTTCACCAGCCTCTCTATACGGTGGGTCTTCAGCACCGCTAGGACACAATCCCGAGACTCGACAAAGCTTGCTATGAGTTCACGGCTGCGACCACTCTTCTATTGTGACCACACAATATTACCAATAGCCTTGAATGACGTTAGTTAAAAAATTATACATCAATATATTTTTATATCATTATATTTGGAATTGTAAATATAAACTCCTACGCGGAAAAGAAGTATTAAGGCTGTTTTCGGTAAAAGTACGAGATTTCTAACTAAACGCGAAGCCCATTTTCAGACAGAAAAATGACCCTATTTCCATGGAAATTTGCAACATTATAACTCGTACCTCTGTTAACAATATAGTGTTTTTAAAAATTTCAAAATATTCCGTGAATACTTTCTTTTTTTCTTAATACGTGAAGGCAAACGTACGGCATAGGATAAAAAAATGCGAAACACATGTTATACCAGAAAAATTGAATCAACTCGGTTAAAAATGGAAAGTATGATAAAAAATGTTGCTCTCTAAGGGGTAGTGAAGCCAGAATATCATATTAATTTTTCATTTCTTTTATATCTGAAAAAATGTTCCAAATTCGGGTCCTATTCTTTAACATTAACCGAAAACAGCCATAACAAATAATACTATGAAATATAAAAAGACCACGTAACATATGTAAGTGTGTGCTTATTAACCTCGCACTTAAAGAAACACAAGAGGTATTGGCAACGGACCTCGTAATTTTGAACCATGGTCAAATGACGAGGACGATACCTGATCTGGCTTTCTAAACTACCCCAACGCGCTAAAGACGTGACTTGGTTTCTAATTTTTATTTTTTGGTGCTAAGCTCTTCATTTTACGTACATATTTTTTGTTAACTGTGTTGGTATAAATATCCATGGAATATATTGATGCATGAATTAAACCTTGATTTTTTAAATTTTTAAAAAGTAACTGAACGATTTTATGGCTTTTTAAAAGTATTTTTGTACAATATCTGTAAAAGTTTAAAAAATGGGTGTGATTGAATATATTTTAACTTTACATTTTCCTACAATAGAGATACCACCAAGAAAAAATAATAATATAAAGAACACAATTGATTTTATTCGTTAGTGAGTAATTCAATAAATGTATAACATTTCCTTAAATTTTATACAGATGTTCTGAGAAATAAGTTTGTTGCTAATATTCAACTATTTACTGAAAGATTTTTAAATTGTTACTCTTAGTAGATTTCTAAGTCAATATTTTCGGCTACAAAGTTTCAAAACAAACTTCAGTATCCGAGTAGAGTTTATATATCTCTCCCCCTTAGAAAAATCGTTTTAAACCCTGGACAGATTTATCGGAAAAGATCGAAATAACTTGGCGACTTTTACTAAACTGAAACAACTCAGCGAACTTCTAATTTAATGAGACATTTCTCAAACATGGTAATTTGTGACTGTCAGTCGAAAAATGCCGGGAGCTAAATCAAATGGAGTAAAACCTTGAGTGTTTTTAAGGTTACCAAGACACATATACTAAAATTAGTATTCTTGTTTTTGTGATATATATATATATATATGTATATATCTTTTATAATTTTTCAATTCCTACTATATTAGTGCTCACACTCTTTCTCTCTCTACATATTTATTTATATATATGTATATTTATATATATGTTCAAATTTTCAATTGTCAAGAAAATACTTTTTATTCATCCTCTCAAGTTCAAATACATTTTTTTAAAACTTGCAGAGGATGACATTTGATGTTAATAGTTTTTTTCAAATATTAATTAATTAATAGTATAACAAACAAAAAAAAAATAGTCCAACACCATATATAAAAAGGAAAATCTCTCGTTGAGTCCCTGTAGCGCAATGGACTTCTAATCCAAAGGTCGTGGTTTCGAATCCCACCTGGGTTGGCTTAATTTCTAAGAAGGTGATTCCTTTTTACTGTACTATTTTATTGGAATAATTAAATTAATTAAGGAATAAATAGTAACAAACCATAAAACATAGTCCAATACCATATATAGAAAGGAAAACGGAAAACTGCTAGGAAAATAGCTTTCTATTTCGTCACTTAATATTGTAATTCTGTGTCATACGTATATACATATTTATATTAATTATAATTATTTAATAAAAACTTAACTCAGTGGCGCAACAGCCCAAGTCTTACTGTGTTCAACTCAATATACGTGACCTGGGGCCCTGAGATGCATGAGCAGATGTTCCGGTCAGGTGGTCAATCTGACGCAAAACCCCCAGTATTAAGTTTCCAATCAAGCTTGGTACTCATTTATCGACCCACTGAAGGTATGAAAGGCTGAGTCAATCTTGCCCAGCCCGAGGTTTGAACCTCGGACCTGTGGTGTGGAAGCGCGATGCACTACCATTTAGTCACTGGACTTCATTTAATAAAAGTAAATAAAATAAAATTTTTCTTTGTTGACCTAAGTAGAAATTGACTTAAATTTTTTTTTTTTTATACATTTCTTTTCTAATAAAACTTAGATTTTTTGTAAGCCAAATAATATCTTACTTATTCTCTAGAACTGCCACAATATTTTTTTAAGTCAAAAGATTCTCTTTTTAACTGAACACGGACATAATTTTTAAGATTTCGTTAAATATACTTTATTTTATTTGTTTTTTTAAAAGTATTTCTTAAATATATAAAATATTTTATACACACACATGTAACGCAATGCACGAAACTTGGTAAACAATTTTGTAATGAAATAGCTGCATTATTTCATTTTAAAAAATTATATACCTTTGTAATTTAAATTTTTTTTATTTTTCTTCTTTTTTCATTCATAAAACTATTCATAACAATTAGGTATTATTTAGAGAAAAAAACTATTCTTGTGTTCACTATATTCATGGGTAATCTGTATAGACGTATACAAAATCTGGAAGTATATAGTGCAATGGTTTTCACTAAAAGTGTACCTAAATGCAAAAAATTATACTTAAGAGAAAAGTGAAAGTTTTAAAATATTTTCGTATATTATACATATGATTAATATTTGACTGTTTGATGTACATCTTATTCCTCTAAATTCCTATTATATACTGTATTTACTCGAATCTAAGCTGCACTATTTTTCGGCTGCTAATGCTACTGAAAATCGGGTGCAACTTAGAATTGAAGGCAAAATATTTGTTGGATGGAAAAAATTGAATTCCCAGCTCTTTCAGAATGGAAAATGTAACCGTTCATTCTGGCCACTTGCACCGGTTACTTATCCAATTCCCCAATTTATGTCCAGAATTCAGTCTATTCTAAACATCGTTGTCTGCTCGTATTTAGGAAATTTTTTTGTATACGCTTTCTTTTAATTACCTAAACATCAAAGATGTCGGTAACAGCACCAAGACCAGTTCATTATGACTCAAGTATGAAAAGGGAGGCAATTTTATCTGCAGAAAAAAACCGAAAACAGAGCAGCGGCTGTTAAAAATATTTACAAAGTCCTTAAAAATACTTACCGTATTTATTCGAATCTAAGAGACACTTCTTCCCTATGTTAATGCTACTGAAAATCGGGTGCGGCTTAGAATCGAATGTGGAAAAGGTAGTTGGATAAGGGAAATTGAACATCATACTGACGATTAGAGCAATTACAGGCTCAAGTATGTATTTAAAAGTTTTTGTACTTGTGAAATAAATTAATGATTCACTTATTATTAGTTCTCATTTTGATTTTGTTTTAATTTCTTAAATATAGGATATTGATAAATTATTTTATTCTATTTTTTTATTTTTTCGTAAAAGTGTGCTGAGAATTAGAATTGAGGGTGGCTTAGATTCGAATAAATACATATAATACTTTTAATATAAATAATATCCGAGGTATTATTTACTGAGAAAGAAGCATAAATATTTCTGTATTATATTTCTATAATTTAATTTGTTTTTAAAATTGTTTGGCTGTTTTTATGTACATAGACTTATACATAGACACGTAAGGAAGTATCCAAGAGAGAAGTGCATACTTTCTTTAAGCGATTTTTAAGAAAAGTTAGATGCAAAAATAAAAAAAAGAAGCCTTTATTGTAATAATATCGCAGAAATAAACCACTATCACAAGGAGTACAAATGATATGCATTGTGCAAAGACATTTAGATTAGAAATATGTTACAGACCTCTTCCTTAGTGTATACATGGTAAAAAAGACAGAAATTACATATAAAAAACATTTATGAAATTTCATTATAAAAAGTTATATAGTATTGATTACTATTTATCAAGAGAGTTAAATAGAACAATTATTTTATTTACTTTTGCAATCATAATATAAGTATAACTCAATACAGTAAAAAAGTAAAAATATATGTATCACAGACGCTTTCTTTTATATATTAGAATCGGTTAAAGAGTAGAATAGGGGGCTCCTTTGTGAAGCCAATTTTTTGGCGACCAGAATCGGTCGCCAAGCAACTTAATTTAGCAAAGGTGTTTCGAGAATTTACAAAGTGGAACTTTGATGAAAATGAAGGGTACTTATGTATTATCACAACCTATTGGCGACATTATATGAAATGAAGCACCTGGTTGCCAATTCAGCTCGTATGACACATAGGAAATCGGGATTTGCCAAATTGGTGAGTTATTAATAGAATTGGTGATTGTTACGATAATGCGTAAGTACCAGATGTAAAAATATTAATGAGAAACAAAAAAAATATTTATAAAACAATTGCTTAAATAAAATTGCCAAAATATTGATTTCACCCAGGGGCTCTTATTCTATATTTTAACCGTTAGAATCTTTTATTTCTTTAGAAAGTCCTTGTTCTACATTTTCATGAAAATTGTATTTAAAAAAATTAAATGCATACTACTTAAATTGATCTATTAATAAATTAGCCGCATTTTGTGTGTTTTCATAATTTCTGACTATGCTTTGTTATAACTTACTTGAGAATTGTATTTCTTATTCTAGTTATAAAAGAATGTGTGTGTGTGTGTGATTTAAGAATGTTATTCCTTATATTTCATTTTTTCAGGACATGATACGGGAACTTTTGACATCTGATGATTTTAATGTGATATCTGTAGATTGGAGGCTTGGAGCTTCACAATCATATCCTCAAGCTGTTGCTAATACACGTGCCTTGGGTTTAGTTGTTGCTGATTTCTTAGATTATCTCCAAGTACGATAGTTTTTTAGAAAACTCTTTTATGTGTTTGGTTAATTGTAAATTTTGTTACAAAAATATATTTCATTAATGCAGATGTTGGTTTCGAGAATTTATATCTAAATTAAATTAATAAAAATTTTAAGTTTTAAATGCATATAATTTACAACACATCTTCTCAAGTTATAAGGATAGTATTGGATAGCATTAGCAGTTTCAATCAAAAGAATTAAATATTTAAAAACTAAAGTTAGCGTTAAAATGCACTCTTCCGTTTCTTTATAAAAAAAAAGTTTAAATAAAACGAATATAAAAAGAAAAGAAAATTTCATCTTTTTATATTTAAGCCACTATGCATCGCAGAGAATCAGTTTAACTCTACTCAATACATAAAACACTGATTACACGAATAATTTCTTCAAAATATTCTTTATTCAAAGATGAAAATTTCATGGATTCCATTAACTGATTAATTAAAAATTAAGTAAGCGTGTAAATGTATTTCTACAGAATTTATAAGGTAAAAACAAACGAACAAGCAAATTACATTAATAAAATTAATCATGACTATTGCATGTATATTAGGTCCGATATAAAAAGTTTCTATTTTAAAACTCGCAGAAAACTGCAAATTGATTTAGGTTGGTATAATAGAACAATTTTAAAATAAATTTATTTAGTAATAATTTTAAAATAAATATCTCTTTTAACTTGTAACCAAAAACCTACATTTTAAAAGAAGGTTTTAAGTTTCAAAATTTTGGCCATTAGAACTCACGTAAAATTCAGAATTAATTATTAATATTTGAATATCTGAAACTTTCAATCAACATTTCATTTTCATTTTATGTGTAGCTGTATGTTTCAAAATCCTATTCCTCAAAACTTATAAACACACATCTAAGCTTATTCTTTTTTCACGTTTTATAATTGAAACTTAAATCGTCTAGTTAAGTATTGCCGTAATGATAAGACAGTGTAACAAGTCCATGTCAAGTTCATTTGATACTAATTGATCCTTTAAAATTTTAGCGAAAGTATAGAATTCCTCCTTCGGATATTCATATAATTGGATACAATTTAGGAGCTCATGCAGCAGGATATGTAGGCGAACAAATACCTCGAATTGGAAGAATAACAGGTGAGATGAAACCAAGAAATTATATATATTTATTTTCATATGATTCAATTACTCGACATTAAAATGGAGTGGCAGTGCATCTGAAAATAAATGTTTCTGCCTACATTATGCAAAATATGATTAATTGTTATTCTAATATATATATGGTACCATTTTGAGAAAATAAGAGGTCATATATTACAAATTTTTAAGAAGACATAAAAAAATTTATCGAAAAAAAAAGAGATTAAACTTATCTTTTTTAAATAAAAATAGATTGTTTTTAAAGTTTTGACATCGAGTTAGGCATTTTAAAGCCTAAAAACCTATTTCTTGACGTTTTCCCTTTATTTAAATTTTAACAACTCAAGTTTTATATTTCATTTAGAAGACTTTGTTCTACATTTAAATCTACATGTTATAGGGTAACTTTCAACCCAAAATAATAAGGTGTTTTTTCGGTTGTGAAAAATCTTCCAAAAGCTTAGTTGTGTGTGTGTTTCATATTATTTTTAAAATTTAGAACATTGTAAGGATTATTTTTTCTATAAGATAAGCTTAAAATTCGAAGCATAAAAACGACAGTACGAGAATTATTTAAATAAATGATTTTTATTTAAATTAAAAATTTGGGCCATCAGCGTTTGAATACCATTATTATAAATTTATTACATTTTCGCTTCAATTATTATTTTAATTATTTTCAAATCAAAAATTATAAGTTTCTTTTTCAATTATCTTATCTCCTACTATGAAAAAATTTGATTTTTTTTTCTAAAAAAAACAATTTTAAAATACATACAAATATATTAAAATAGAACTTACATGAAAGAAAAGTTCACTCAAAAATATTCTGCTAAAATATTTATTCATGGACAAAAGAATAAAAATCGCCCCCTCCCTGATTTATTTCTTAAACCTTGCGATAAAGTTTATGTTTATTTTAAGTGAAATTGTTTTTACTTTGTCATTTGAACTAAATTCATTCAAAATGTAAAACTAACTACAAATGTAATAACATATATTTTCTATTTACCACAAATTTTGAATACTTCCTATTACCACTTTGATTTGAATTTATGTCGCACTGTGAAGCAACCCGTGGGCTCTAATAGGGACGGATCCGTAATTTTGAACCAAAATCAACTGACGATTACAACACCTGTGCTGGTACCCCTTCTTCAAACTTCCCCACTTCACCAACTGAGTTATGACAATTTTAACGCGCATCAGCCCCTAGACATGGCGGGTCTTCAATGGCACCAGGTTTCGATCCCATGACTCCACAAACCAGGCAAGTTTGTAACATTGGCTACCTCGGCCACTTCCTATTATCACTGAATGAACCGAGGTAGGCTAATGGCTAGCGTGACGAAATTATGTGTTGGCGCTGTACGAATTGAGTTCTAGGTTTTCGAACCTTGATTTTATAAAAGTTAATTGAGTAGAATAATGGGGATGATGCAGATATCAGTTTTCGGTTTAATTTCTTCCAGTGGATTAGTGTGAAAATTAGGAAATGGAAGAACAAGTTTAGATAATGTCCTCTTTATTTGATTGATAGATTTTAAATACAAAGGTTTGTTGCCAATAACCCTTAAGAAACTCCAGGGTAACGTTAATTCAAATCAACCTATCGCAAGTATTTCACAAAACATATTTTAAGATGTATTTTTATTTTATCGAATCAAGTTAGGTTTTTTAGCTTCTTAAAATATCAAGTAATTCAGTTTACTT
>BMAV01008686.1:1181621-1221131 GCA_019973955.1 Trichonephila inaurata madagascariensis | reverse complement strand
CTTCTATTATAATAATATTTTGCCTGTGTGTAGCTCTGACCGCTGTACAGAGGCTCAACTAGAATCTTTGAAGTATATAACTTAGAAGTGGGTTTATCCATATTTTACGACAACAGAGGGGAGCAATTTTAAGAAAAAAACGCAATTAATTATTTAAATTGGTGGTAACTCTGAAAATAATGTGAAATTTTCAAAACTTCTAATTGAGCCTCTGTAGAGAGGTCTGAGCTATATACAGGCGAAACTTTATTATAATAGAGGCATTTTTCACAAAAGGAGAACATTGTGAAAAAAGGTTATTCTAAGTTAATTTTTTGCCGAAATATTGTATTTAAATAATTGTTTTTGTCAAAATGTCCTTAAAACAATTTTATATTATATTTTTTTATATTAATCGTTCTTCAAGAAGAATAACTTGCTTTCTTAATTTTATTTTTTGCTTATTTGTATCATAATACAGAGCAGGAACAACAACCCTTTAGCTGTGGCGTTCCAAAACAATCTACCAATATAATTAAGCATGTTACACAGTTGGGCATTTTTGAAACAGCTACAATCCTGCGATAATGCATGCAGAGTTAGGGAATAGACATGAAGAATACAGAGATATATTTACAGTTTTATTATATATTAGTTTTGCATTATTTAACGATATTTCTTAACATAAAAATAAACAGCATAAAACATATAACTATTTCTTCAACATAAATAAAAAAAAAATTAAAATTGTACATACGTTATGCATTTTGAAGTATATTTATTAAAATAAGAAATATACAGCATAAAATATAAGTATTCTCCTTCACTGTAGTTAAATAAAAATAAATAAATAAAAGTTTTAATGCAAACCTAGTGCTTGCACGCTTCATATGCTCTATTTTATGTCACAAAGTTAGGGGTATAATTTGTGACTTTCAATTTGACACGATTCTGAGCCTTCCGTTGGTAAACAATTTCTTTGTGTGGACTCGAAATATTTTTCATATGATAAAAGATATGTTCATTTAGATATGTAGAACCATAAGCGGAAAGCAGAGTACATGCTATTTTCTCTTTTCAAACAATTAAATCTCTCCACCAATGACATTCAATACTTTGCAAAATAGCTGTAAATTTATCTTTAACCTTTCAGATTATTTCGTAATTCCGTAAATGTCCACTATTTTGAAGATATTTGTCAAGTAAGAGAGAGGTTCATTACAAATTTATCAACTTCCATCCACTCAAAAAATAACAAATTTTCAGAGTAATGCAGAGTGTCACTCAGAATTGTACTGTGAGCCACATGTGGCACGCATACCATAGGTTGCCGACCCCTGGTATAGATTATGTATAAGCACACATATATGATTCATGGCAGAATTCATTTGTGAAAGGATATGTGGTATGCTGGTAAAAAGGAGGTTCATAGTTCAAAAATTTTTGAAAATCCTGATTTCTAGAGTGCTTTAAATAAATAAATTAAATTGGCTTTTAAAATAGAAATAATTCTTACTACAAACCAAAGAAAACATTGTAAAATATCGCATGAAAGTAATGCCATACAGTAGAGTAGAATTAAAAGAAAAAAAATTATGACAATACTTCAGTTACACTTATTGTTCCCTCAAGCACAATGATTTAGTCTATTCTGCTAACTGGTAACTAATGATCAAAAATTAATTAAAGAAAAATTGGCTTAACGCAGCTTATGGAGGAATCAATACAACTGAAAAACTGTCAGTATTAAAAAATCCAATTCATTGTGCGAAACTAAATGTAAACCCATATTAAAGAAAAATTTAAAGGGTAAAATTTTTCAACAAGGATTTATCTTTTGATCGTAACTGATCATACATATTGTTGACACGTATGAAAGTTCTGATCAAATTCTACTAACACATTACGCGATATAACAAGTCTATAAGAACGTCAAATTAATCAAACGTCACTCACATAATGGTCGAAATGCTAGAATGATTTTGAATAGTTAATTAGCTCAAATAAATAACAATTTCTATAATATAACACTGTTTCATATCCATAGATTTCTATTAATTTGTTTTTGTTTTTGTCTAGGTCTCGATCCTGCTGGTCCTTATTTTGAAGACACTGATCCAAAAGTTCGTCTCGATCCTAGTGATGCTCTTTTCGTTGATGTAATACACACAGATAGTCCTCCAGCTGCTCAAGGTTAGACAAAACATTATATCTATACTCTATTCATTTTCAAATCTTAAGAATTTAATGGGTTTATTAATTTGAAGAGTGGTTCTTATCATGAGTTTCTCAGTTAACAACTTTATATTTTAAATTGTGTGTTTCTCTATATCCATTCAAAGTTATAATTGTTTGGCTAACATAGATGCGTTTTAGTACTATATTATATTTTACCGTAATTTCATTTGAAAATGTAGAGCTTCTTCAGAAAGCTATTATTACGACATAAGTAAATCAAATGTAAATAATGATTTCTTTTTACAATTAAATTGATTCAACTGAATTTGAAATGCTTTTGAATTTAAGTTAACTATTAGTTATTCTTTGCGTTTTGTGAAAGTTTCTTATCTCAAAAGTACGTTATTAAAAGGATATTAGGTTGAAAAAATTCAAAACCACAACAAAATGCAGCCCAGAAACTATTTTTTACTTAAGTGTAAAGGCTTAGGAAAGATTTTATCAATTTTTTTTTCCTTAATGAATTTATTTTAACATTTTTAACTTTGAAACCTTAAAGATTATAATATATATATATATATATATATATTTGTTTTAATTATAGTTTTAAATTGTGCAATAGATATAGACGGCAGATAAACACATTTACAGTTTTAAAGTTTTTATACTACTTACATACTAATTCGAAAAGTGCAAGAAATTTGAAGTATAAAGCACTGCAAAATATATTTCAAATTTTATATCTCGTATGAATAAGAATGATTTCTCAAATACTTAAACTTACTCATTAATTAAAAAAAACTTATTAAGGCTACATAGTACCTTACAAATTTCATAATTACCGAATAATTTTTCTTCTTGTATTTTGCATTTTTTTGTGGCTTATATCATTGAGCAGCTTGCCACCAAATTTCAGATCTGTTAACAAATTAGTTTTTTAAGATAGTGTTGAATTTTTCTGAGCTATGGTTTTTTTGGTTTCGGTTTCCTTTTAAAGCATTTTTCTACTCTTAAATTGAATTAATTAAAAATATTTTTGAGACCAATCAACTCTTTTAGTGTGAAATGTTTATTATTTCCAATTTTCATGACTAAAATTATTTCCGTTTGATTATGTTTTGAGTTTTTTGAATTCTCATAATTAATTAATTAAAATTGATTTCAAGGCCAATTTTTGCTTTAAAAAGTAGTTTATATAACTTAGAAGCTTTACCATTAATTCTTCCTGTTGAGAAAATGCAACGACCAAAACATTCTCGGGTTTCTGTGAGAAAAAATATTTCGAAGATGGAATACTACTGAAAATGATGTATCTAAAAATCAGTCTACAGTTGATACTGCTATTAGGCGTCTGTGAATACAAGTATTCTGAATTCAAGTATGGCAGATAAAACAGAATATTTCCATGATGTAACAAACTACATTATACTAAACGTATTGCAATACTATATTTTAGTATTTTAAAGTTACGCAACAAAAACTCAAACTTGCTAAACTACCCCAATTTAAAACTGAAAAAATTAAATTTTATGTACAAACCTATTGATTTTTAGCTTAAGTTAGTATCCTTATTATTTTGTACATAAATGCTTTGTGCTTCCAAACTTTTGTGAAAATATTAGGTTAAGATGAAGCTGAATAACCTGTCGTCGTAACAAATGCTATCAATATTATGCAAAAATATAGTTTGAATTAAAAATAAAACTCTTTCCGTCATATTTAATTCAAATAGTGTTTTAATGTAGTACATACATTAAAAAATGACATATTAAAAATTAGAGCTTTATGGGCATTATAAGTTTTTGTTTTATGCCTTTACAAACTTTAAATGCATTTTTCTCAGACTTTCAGATTTGAAGGTATAAGTGTTTTCTAATCCCTAAGGCTTTTTTTTCATTTATCATAGAGCCTTGAAATTTTTTGCATATACTCCCAAACGCATGTTCGATAAAAGTTAATATGGATTTAAAAGTTGAGATATCTAGTTAATCTTTTAAGAAATGTTAAAGTTACTATTTAAAAAAATTTCGTGTTTTTTCTAGGTTTTTCTAGAAAAATAATTAAAAATCAGCAAAGGAATAGATTATCAAATCCATACTAACTTTTGTTTGCAATAATCTAAGAAACATAAATAACTTAAAAAGACTTAAAAAAATTAAAAAGTAAGCATTTTATATAAGAATTCAAAAAACTTCAAAAATTCTTAATTTTTTAAAATTGTAAGACAATGACTGGTCAAACTGACTTTTTACTTTCAGAGAATCACCTTAATAATATCATCTGAATATAAAACATAAATTATTTTTACTGTTGTTGTCTACAAAAATTTTTTCTCGAAAAGGGTACTGTGTAGCCTTAAAATTTTTATATGTAACAGGATATAAAATACATATAATAAAATATAGTTGATTATATGATAAAACAGTTAAATCTCTGATTTTTAATTTAACTTGTAATGAAAGAGTAAACATTTTTTAAAAGTATTTATATATGTGTGGTTATTATTATTTATATAAAAACATTCATATTTTATACTCTATTGCAGTAACCATTTTAAATTTTGATATCCTTTATCTTTCAAAGTATCTTTTTTTGTAAAAGAAAACTGGTTTTTCCGTGGTATTCGAGAAGATTAGAAATATATGTAATATGTAACGTTATATGTAAAAAATCGATTGTTACTTTTTTTTATGTTAAAACTTGAAATAAATTTCGTCTCTCTTTTTCTCTTTGCTTTGTTAATTAAGATTATATCTATAAGAATTGTGTTATATAGTAGATTTTTTTATTATATACCTATAGAGGAGGTGAAGCTCACACGTTTCTTTTTCAGTTTTAAATATTTTCTTTAAAAATCTAAGTTATAAATCCTTTTTAATAAAAAGAGTATAAAATTATTACATATAACATAAGAGCACTATAGCTGATAAATTTTCTTAAGAAAAATAATCATTTTCTCAATTAATACTCTAATGTAATGTGAATCCTTAAGTGAGACAAAATTTTTGCAGTTATCTTCTTAGTAGAATATTACAAATTAATAAATTAATTTTTGTAGAAATTTTTGTATTTAATTCTTAATGTTTGTTATTTTTTAATTTTAAGTAGATTATAAGCCACCAAAGGATGAAAATAATTTTTTTTAATACTACAATTAAGTCTTGTGAGTAGAAACAATTTTTACACACAGGAACAAACAATAATTGTACATACGTATTATTTTCATTGATTTAATAAACTTTAAAAATGTAAACTTTTTTACATGTTTGCAGAAACTATCTTCAGTTAAGACAAATCAAAATTTCGTAATTAAAAATCGATAAGGTTACTAAACAAAGTTCAAGCTTTTTATTTTCTGTCTGCGTCCATAGCGTACTTATAACACAGCGTTAAGCGATCTATTCTTTTTAAGAAAGTGAGGTACAAGAGTAGATATAAAAATATTTAAAACTGTAAATACAGCCCCATAGACCCCAGTTTAACGAATTCATCGGGACCTAACATTTTGTTCGTTAAATCGGGTTATTTGTTATACCTGGGTTCAAACAAAATACAAATTTTTATCACTTACTTTCTGGAATTTCTATGATAAACAACTACAGAAAAATATCCTTAGTTAGAAATTACACACTTTTTATTCAACAGCTAAAAATTCCAAAAAAAAAAAAAAAATAACTATTACACACCAGTTAATTGGAATTTTTAAAATACTGACTAATAGATGTTTAAAAATCTTTTTAATTCCTGACTCTCAAAAGAGTTCTTTTCTCGACTTTATGCAGAGGAAAATTCTGCGCCATTTACATCCTGCTGAATAAGGTATGTTTTCACAGTTTCCAACCAATGCAAAGAAATGGAAAATGTAACAGTTTTGATAAGAGTTTCATTATCCATTTTTGCATCAGGATCGCGCTATTTATTGGCTTCGACAAATCTACAATTTCCTGAACTTCATTTGTACAGGTAGGCAGTCCATGCTCAAATGTAACATAATCGTTAAAATCATGATATTTCCTGCGTTGTAGAGTGGGATGAGATAAGAAAGGAGTTTCCTGTCTTATTCAAAACTCATACGATAGTTACACATGATTCATCTTCACCTGTAATGTCTAAAAACGCTATCTTTATTGAAATTGACTACTTACAAGAAGAATATTTTTTTCTGCTCTTAATAAAAAGGATGTTATTTGAAAAAAAATCAGTACTTTTTAACATGTATTATTAAAAAGAAAAATTTCAGCTGTTGGAATAATTCATTAATTCGGGGTTTATTATTCGTTAAATAGGGGGTTTGGCCTTTGTTTTAATCGGGGAAAGAAAAAAATTCGTTAAATCGCGGGATTCGTTAAATAGGGCTCGTTATATAGGGGTCCGACTGTATTTACTACATTATTAAAATTGTCGAAGCAAACAAATTATAATCAGATTTACATTCAAATAGCGGTGATGAAAAATAAAGAATTTAACATGTTTTTCCTTCTAATTATATCTCCAAAACACTCACAATTCCTTTACTTAGATCAATCTTAAACTTTAAAAATTCTCTCTCATCTTTTCGATTTAATCTACTTATCCATTGTTAACAACTGACTGTTTATTAGAAGGAATGTATATCAGCTTCATTATAACTTTTGAAATAGAACTTAAACCTGTGTTTCTGTTGAAGTCGTTATGAGAGAAAATAAATTAAAAATTTTTTCTAATTGTAGCTCGAATGAACTCAAACCGTATTCATTTCATGTGCCTTAAATCCTCAGAATATATATCAGCATTAATCATAAAAACGGAGGTAAATAAAGTTAAAAAAGATTTTTCAAAGTAAAATGATTCAATTTTCATGGCTCTGTTTGAGAACAGTACTTTTCCTCTCTTTAATAGTAAATTAAATGAGTTTATATACAACCTACACACATGCTATAATTGTGTAAGTGATTTTGCGAAACAGTTCAGAAAGGGAAATTAGTCTTGAGAAAAGTCATATATATATATATATATGTAATAATTCTCAATCATTTAATCTTTAATAGCTCTTGATTTATTTATGGTCCAGTCCTTCAGGACAACCGTGTGATTGTTTTAATTAGTTATCCGCTTAACGAGGACTTCTGGAACTACATCCATCCACCCCCCACCCCAAATAATGTGATTTCCCGCTAGGTATAAATAGAGAGGCTGGAAAATCCCGCCTTTTCTCTGTTATGTCTTTGTCCTTTCACCATGTAGTCGACTGCAGCGTGTTGTCTCTTTGTTCTGTGTAGGGTCGTCCATGCTTTATGTTTGTAATATGCTTTTGTGTTTCAAGATATGTATTGATTGATTGATTGAATATTAACGTTGCACTGTTCAGCTTCACGAGGGCTTTTGGCGACGGACCACGTAATTTTGAACCATGGTCAAGTGACGTGGATGACACCTGAGCTGGCATCCTCCTCTCCTAACTACCACACCACACCAACGGGAGGACGTTTCAGCTCTCGACAGATTTAGCGTGCATCGCTACCCTACATGGCAGGTCTTTAGTGGTACTGGGCTCGAACTCGTGACAAGGCATGTCACGATCCTATACCTATACCACTCAGCTACCGCGGCCACCTTCAAGATGTGTAATAAGCTGGGTTAACTTGCAAGACTGTCTCGCCAATGCCAATCAAATGTAAAACACGAACCATCTAGAATAATTACCACTGTTAAAGAATCAATCGGCCACGACAAATTATGTACCACTCAAGTTTTATTATATATATATATAATTAATCGTTGGAATTATATAAAGGAGTTTTTTGTTCGATACGCGATGCACTAAAACAAGACTCTACGATTATAAGTATCTAAAACTAGAAGAGTCTACAATTCGCGATTACATCGTATCTAATTTTTTTAATGTTTTGTAGACTTTGATTGAGCTCTTGAAAGTAGAATAAAAATGAAATCACATTTATATTAAAATTTTCAGCCGCCTATGACGAAACATTAAAATAAAATGCAATTAAAACTGATTACATTAGAACTTGAAATCTCTGATGTTATATTTATTTATTTAAAATAAATACTTCATCGTTATGTAATATTCGTAAATGTTTGTATAGTTCAGTTTAATTTATTTTTAATTTTGTGTTTATTACTCTTATAAAACTAAGGATAAAAAAACAAGAGAGAGTTAAGAGATATTTACTAAATCTGTGATAATCCTTCAATTCCATAGCTCTAAGCTTCAAGGTTGCTAGGAAGATAAAAATTTTAATCTAAATACAGGGGAGCTGCTAAGTCAAGGTGATGGTCAAAGAGGGTTTAATTTAAGAGTTAATTAAAAAAAAAAACATTATTTCTCTTATTGCTGATGTTTCAGTAGCATAATGGGACAAACGTTCTATAAGAATTGTATTTGGTGATCATTTCTAAATGTATACAATTTTAATATAATTCAAGTGTAATAATAAAGATAATAGTAATTTGTCGAAAAACTTTTTTTTATGCTTAATAAAATATACATTTATTAATATCATACTATCATAAAAGGGGCTGAATGTGAAGTTTATATCGGTTTATCAATGTAATATAATTCTTCGTTCATTATGGTCATTCTGAATAACCAATATGAGCAATTACAAATATATACACGGACGGGAAAAAAACCCACCAACACCAAGAAAAAATTATTATACAGTAATGAAATTTGGACAATGCAATTGTCTAATTAACGTGTATAATTGATTACATTTTCAAGATCACTGGTTAATTTAAGCTAAAAAAATGCATTTCAAATGTGAAATGCTGTTAGGTTAATAGCCGGTGTAACTCCAGAATTTTGAATGCAAGTGTGCATGCATTTTGTCATACAGGTGCCGAATGTCACTTTTTGGTTTGGAGTTCCATGCTTGTTGTACTTGTTGCATCAATACTGGGAAGGTCACTGCTGGCTATGGATGATGCTGGAGTTGTCGCTCAATGGTATCCCATACGTGGTCAATTGAAGACAGATCTGATGATCTAGCAGGCCAAGGTACCATGACAACACTCTGTGGAGCGCATTGCGTTACAGAGCGAGCGTTATCTTGTTGGAAAACTCCCCCTTATATGCTGTTCATGGATAGCAGTACTATAGGTTGAATAACCAAACAGGCGTAGAAATTTGCTGTCAGTGTGTTTGGGATAACCACGAAAGTGCTCCTGCTGTCAAAGGAAAGTTCTCCCCAGACCATGACTCCAGTTGTAGGTCCAGTGCGTCTATGTCGCAGACAGTTTGGTTGCAGGCGTTCCTCTGGCTTCCTTCTGACCAACACATGGCCATTACTGGCACCAAGGCAGAATCTGCTTTCATCAGCAAGCACAGCAGATCTCCTCTCCGTCCTCCAATGAGCTCTGGCTTGGCACCACTACCGTCGCAATCGGCAATGGCTTAGAGTCAGTGGAAAGCTCGCTACAGGGTACCTGGCTTGGAGCTGTTCTTGAAGTAACCTATTTCTAACAGTTCGTTGTGTCACTGTGGTACCCACTGCAACTCGAATTTCTGCCACAGACGCAGTAAGATACGCCACAGCCGTACGCCGAATATAGTGGTCTTCCCTCTCAGTAGTGCTACATGACCTCCCGGAACCCGGTCTTCTCGAGGCAGTACCATCCCCTGACCACTGCCCCAACAATTATGCACAGTGGATACAGTCCAGTTAAGTCTTTCTGCAATACAGCGGAAAGAAAATCCTCCTTCTCTTAGCTCTATTACACGACCTCGTTCAAACTGGGTAATATTGGTATTTTTTTTTATCTTTTAAGAGGTATCAATTCAATATGTCAAATTTCACAGACAAATAACGCTCACGAGCTTTACAGCATGCATTTAATGCTACCCTGATTTGTGCAAGTTCTGAGTGGACCAATCTTAACGCGAAATTTGAATCGATGCCATCTTTCAGATGTATAAACACACGTACTAAATTTCGTTTATATAACACGAGTCTTTCTTGGTGTTGGGAATTTTTCCCCGTAAGTGTGTATATGTGAAATTTTGTCTGCAATAAACGATATCTTTTTCTGCCTTGATCTATTCTAGTGCATTGTAATTCTATTAATACGAAATTGAAAAGATCAATTCAGCCCCAGAATTCTTTCAGTTACAGAGAAAAGTTTTATTTCTCTTTTTAACAGTTGTTTTTCTCGAAGATTCTCAATTTATTTATTCATGCCTCAGCTCAAAGTATTTGTCAATTTTCTTATATTTATATATTGAGTCAAATAATTTTTTTTTCCAAAAATTTATAATGAATTTTATACATATTTTTCATTTTTTGATATGAAAATCTATGTTTTTAATTATTTAGTTGCAGGTATGTTACAACCTGCTGGACATCTAGATTTTTACCCTACACCTGGATGGAGAAGAACAGGATGCAGTTTACTAGATGGTAAATATACGATATGTAATAAATGCGTACAATCAATGATCATGTAATTTTAAATCTATATATATATATATATATATATATATATATATAACTCCATTTATTTGCAGGTAATGAGATCCTTTTAAAATTAACTTTACTCCTGTTCTGTGTCAGTTATATTCAAGAATAATTAAGCTTTATTTCTAAGAGCGCAAAGTTTTTATTTCGACTCAAAATTGACTATGAAACCTTTTTTGTTTGCTATTAAAAAAGTGTGTTGTTGCTGAAAAGTGATGAGTTAACCAATCATTGATAACATCTAATGTTATTTGTTATCGAAATTGGGGGTTGACTTGGCCTATGTTTAAATTTCTGAGTGGTTTAAACAAATATCATTTTTATTTTTAAGCTTTTATCCCAATAATTGCATATGTATTGTACGCTCATTAAACAATTTTGTACATTTTGTGAAAAGAATAATAATCTTACAAAATTTCTGAAATATATAGAATCGCAAAAGTTTTTTTCCATGCATAGCATTTTAAAAAATTGTTACATAAAATGATATAAATTATGCGAATTCATCCATGTAATTTAAAAAATTATTTCCCACACCATTAAATTAAGTTTTAAAAATATTTAAATTAAATCTAAATAATGTGTTAATCTAAAAATATTTTTTAAAAAATGAAAGCTAAATATTTTATGTTTCTTTTTAATTAATGGTGAACATACACTATACAACTTTAAAGTAGTTAAATTTTATTAAATAGAAAACTAATTGTGTTTTGACAAACACTATAAAAAAAGTGGTTTTTTTTAAAACAAATGTAAAGCATTAAAATAAAAATTTTAAGGAAGGCAAGTTTCGGATTCAATATATAACTAATTGTCAACTTTTGACTTATATGACAAAATAGCTGATCGACTGTTGGAAAAAGAGAAATCTGGTGATAGTATGTGATAAATAGATTATAGATATTTTATATATATGAAGGATATTGCCGAATTCAACCGACAAATTCAGAAGAGTGATAGTAGGTTGCATAGGGTCAATAGATTATCATGGGACATGAGGTTGTAAACCACGTTTAATCGGAGTAATTCGCAAAAACAGTTGGAATGAAAAGGGGCAATGAGAAGTAAGAAATATATTTATTAGACGTAAAGCATATTTACAATACGAACAATGCATCACAGCTCGACGTCAGAATTACAACAAGTGATTGTCTGAGGAATTGTTCGAAATTGCGACCGCATAGGTCATAGTACAGCCGACACCGACAGACGAAGGATTTTCTGACGCCTTCAAACAAATTTGGTGTGCTGGTGATGTCAACTGAAATGACGATGACTCATGCCGTGAGATCCTCCACTATAGCCACCGATGTCTCATACACGAGCAATATCTGGTGCCCCCAGATGAAGGAATCTAAGAGATGAGGTCAGGGAAGCGTGGAGGCTAAGTAAAAGATCCCCCAGGTCCAATCCAACTCCCGGGATGTGTAGCATGGAGATGGTTAAAAAATTTGCTGGTACACCATCGTACATGAACAGCACGTTCAGGTGCGCAGTTACGGTATTCCCTGCAGCAACTTCCCCGCAACGGGAGGACGTACGGTAGGAAAACAAGGTATTTTGCACCATTGAGGAGTTAGAGCAGTATATGCAAATACCCGCATTTGTTTGGCACTCCCTTCGTCTGGTTCATCGTCCTCCCGCCGGGTACTATTATCGCGATTTTCGCCGATTAAACTTGGCTTGCAACCCAGTGTTCTATGGCGATTTGTCTTATCCCCATGAAACCAACTATTACCCCTCTGAATTTGTCAGTCGAATTCGGCATCACCCTGTATATTATTAAAATGATATTTGTATTCAAATGTATATATCAAAATATTTCTAATGAATTAAGCACTGATGAGTATTTTGCAGAAATTTGAAGCTCTAAATAATTAGTTCTATGAACAGTAGATATGCTTTCAAATGTAAAATACAGGAGGGTTAATGTATATTATACGTTTAGATAATATTTCATTAGATACATAAAGAAAAGCAAGAATGTAATAGATTGCAAATCACATTTAGAAATACCTCTTTTTAAAAAATATTTAAAAAAACATGCATTTAAAAGTTTTTAACTGTTTTTATATTTCTTAAAGGAACAAACCCCCTCGTTTTAAAAAGATTTAATCGAAAAAGCAGCACGGAATAACATTAAATAAATAAATTTAATTTAATTTATTTTGATTCTGTCAGTATTTAAAAATATTCATAATAATATTTTCATTATTAGTGCAGTTGATCATTTTTTACATTTATTGTTTGCTATAATCCTTTTTGAATAACGATTATTCTACAAAAAAATATTTGTTAATGCATTATACCAGACACATAACTTTTTATAAAGAAACTTCTACAATTATTAACTGCATTTCATTTTAAACCTCTTACGACTCTGATTACTCTTTGCCTGTTTTTGTAAACTAGAAAAATTTACAAAAAAAAAGAATATCATTTTAATACTCTCAGTGGAATAAAAATGCATAATGCTCGTTCACACACCCCAAAAAAAAACAAGAAAAAGGGGCAATAAATAAAAGCAAATAAAAAAATTTTTTATTAATCCGGGAAAAAACGTTAAAAATCATTTAAAAGGATATTGTGGAACTACCTCGTTTTTCCCAAAAACATCTAATGGTTTTTAAAAAAGATTAAAGCCTTAAGATCCATTTTTAATTTTTTTTTCTAAAAGTACCTTCGAAATTTGCATTATTTATAAACTTTTTCATAATTATTTATTGATTACCATGAAAATAATTTTGAAAATGAGTTGATTTAATTTTCCTTATATAAGTTTACTTAACCTTATTTGGTATACATAAACTGTTCTAAAAAATTTTTGCTGATATATTTGAAAAGTTTTGAATTATATGTCTGTAGACAAATTTCCCAAAACGCCCCAATTTCTTAGGAAAATTTATTTAAATTATTAATATTTATTCCTTTAAACGGAAAGAGGTTTATTTAGTTTAGTATTTTAAATAAACCTTCAAAACCGGGGGTACATTTACTCCCACCCTCACCCCCCACTTATCTCTCCTCTCCTTTTTCCCCCTCCATTTCCCCCTCCCTCCCCACACTCCATTCTCCCCCCACTCATCACAACCCCCCAATTTTTTTTTCCCCCATAGGGTTATTCTGTAATAAAATTTTAATGGATGTGGACTTTTTTAATATCATTTCAGCCTAATAATAAACATTTAATCATACATTTTAGTTTTTATGTTTTCGAATAAATTTAAAATCCAAAAAAAATAGAACTGATTTTAATACCCCTTTTTCTTGTTTTATTTCTTTTAGTTCCTTAATATTTTTTAAAAATAAGAACCAATGCTTGATCTTTCCTTAAAACCAATTTTTACCCGCTTTCCTGTTCGGTTACCACATTCCAATTTAAACCCACGGCAAAGCCCGACTTTTTTGGATGTTCCCCCTTTTTGGGTTTTGTGGGTGGCCGTCGAAAGCAGGTTAGATCGAATTAAAAATGGTAAAAAAAGTTTTTAAAATTGGGGTTTAAATGTTTTCAAAAAAAATCAAAATGAGCGCTCATGATGAGATCCACAAATAAAAGAACTTTACGCTAGATGTGGGATTCTTGTATCTTATTATATTTCATTCGTTGCTCCTTCGTGAAACAGCATTTTATTAAATGCTGATTCTTCTTTGAAAAGTATTTCGGAGGATCGAGGTAGATTGAAATTGTGCTTTTATATACGGATTAATGTTTTCCGTTATTTTATAGAGAAATTCCTTGCACAACATTAATTTTGAAGTTGAAGAGCACAATTCCTCCTCCTGTTGCTCCCACTTCCACGAAGAGACGACAAAATACATTGAATATCAGCTTATAAAGAAAATGGCTTAATCCATTTTCCCCTTCTTTTGTTCCCCAAGTAAATTGTTTTTTTTGGGGGAGTAAGATATTTTTTATGAGACTTATTTATCTCAAATTTCGTCTGATGTTTTTTCGCTCGTTTAGCTTCATTTAGTCTGAGTACTTAATCCTAGCCATTCAGTTTAAGATGCAAAAAGGTTTCGTTTTTAGCAGCTAAATAATGATTTTCGCTCCTGTTTCTCCGACATTTGTTTTATTTGCATTTTTTTATGGAATCAAAGCGTGAAAACTATAAAACCTTAATGTATTGCTAATGCTTAGAATAATGTCAGGTAAAATAAATATTAAAACTTCGGCTTAACCCAAAGCATTTAAAAAGAGTGTTTGCAGATATATGTATGTAGAGATTTAAAGGTTTTTTGATAAACTGTATTACCCTAAGAAACACAAATACAGTCTTTTATATTATTTCATATACAATTTCAAACGCATTTATATTTTTTTACAAATTGAAAAAAAAAGACAATTTGATTTGTACTGTGAAGTGAAAATTTTGTTGTCCACAATAATTCTCCAAAAATGTTTTACTAATTCCTTTGAGTGTTTAATGGATGGTATAATTTAGTGATCAACTTAAAGTACTTTTAAAACAGATTAAATTTGTTTTATAAAAAAAAAATAAATGCTTTAAAATACCATTATACCTTTGAAAATTAATCGAGAATTTTACAGAGTGATTCGCTACCAGAAACATAAACTTTCAGGGTGTGCAGGAATACAGAGAAGACTCGGAATTATATAGGAATACAGGGTCGCAAATACCGTTGTTGCGAGCTATGGTACAAAGAAGCACAGGAAAAAGAACAGAAACAGAGCAACTCATTAATGGGACAGGAAACATTTTGTTGAAAGCTGGTACTACAACAGGTGTTCAAAATTACGACTAATCGTCGTTTGATAGGCCTGACAGAGCCACTGCATGAAATTCCTTACGTTCTGGAAGATTTCTGGCATGTCACGTACCCTCCTGGTGGCTACAGATTTTCAAACAATGAGGTCTTCACCTGAAGGAACGGGTGTGTCGTACGCCAAATTCTTAATATGACCCCAGAAGAAGTCCATGCATGATAGGTCCGGTAATCTGGCAGGCTAATGAACCAGACCACCAAACTTAAGATCGTCTCCTCATTGCGAGGTGTTCTTAAGTTTGGTGGTCGGGTTCATTAGCCTGCCAGATCACCAGACCTAACATTCATGGACTTCTTTCACGGTCGATTCATTGTAGCTCTCGTAACCAAGAACTAATCTCACGTAACCTTCTGCTCACACTTCCGAAATCGTGTGGTGTTATACAAGCCTGTTTGGGCAACGTTTCTGGTTCCTAACCGACGAGTGGCACGCCCGATACAATCCGCAGTCGACCAGTTCCTCGTTTGAATACGGGTTCATCCTACTACCTCGAGAAACAGATTGCAAATGACGTATTCCAGTAGGGCTGATTTTCACAAAACCTTCCGTTCAGCTCCATCTACATCAAGACTGTCTGGAAAAATCTACCAGAACATAAGGAATTCTATGAAACGCCTCTGGCAGGCCTACCAGATTACTTCTGGTCGTAATTTTGAACATCTATTGTAGTACAACCTTTCAATAAAATATTTTCTGTTCCAGTAATGTGTTGCTTTTTATGTTCCTTTTCTCTGTATCATACCTCGCGATTATAGCTTTTGCGACCCTGTATTCCTATATGATTCCGAGTCGTCTCTGTACCCCCTACACAGCAAGTTTGTCGATCTGGTAGCAAACCACCCTGTATAAAGTAATCTTTTTTACGAAAATGCTTTTAAAGCACATTACAACATTTTTTACCCTAATCACCTACTTCTGTTGTGAGCAACTGTTCTATCAATAAATCGGGATCTTCCAAAACAAGGTTTAAAATTTTTAAAATTCATTTTCATTTCAAGAAGCAACTAAAACAATACTGCATATTACTTTGTTTTCTTATCTTTTGTTTCATTTCTCAGTACTATAGATTTCTTCCAGGTACTCTACAAGATAAACATATTTTAATTAGTTTAATACTATCGATTTCTTCCAGGTACTCTACAAGATAAACATATTTTAATTATTTTAATTACATTTTGTTAAAAAAAAGGATAATTAAGTGGGCATGGTACGATTTAAACAAAGTTTTTTAATTTAATGATTTTCGTAATTTTTTTTTTTGGTTGCTTCCTATGTGTATGTATGATGTAAAACAGATTTTGTGCTCAAAATTTCTTAAAAAGCTAATCATTTAATTTTCGTACAATACTTCTTTTTATGAATACTTATTGAAAATTCCATAGAAAAATGTGTAAATTCTGAATTCAATTATTTTTAAAAAAATAAGTATTTCTTTGAAAATGCATACCAACTTTTGTTCCATGTACTATTAGCACCAAATGAAAAAAGTTTCCAAGTATTAAGCACAATAGAAAAAATTGCCTTAGCATTTTAAATGAAGAGAAACTAGTTAGTTTAGTTTTCTTAGACAAGTCAGTTTAAAGTTTTGATTTGCCATTAGAATGTGAATAAAAACAAATGTAAAAGTTATCATAACTCTGCGTTTTTTAAACTTAGAGCTTTCAAATTTTTTGAGTTTGTAGAAAAGTATATAAAAATTACTTTAGACTAAAAAAAATAGATTTGATTTTTTGACCGATTTTTGTCAATTGAATTGTACTGTGTCCTCTTAATACTTTCAATTTAAAATATTTATTGGCTTTTCCATTTAGGATATTCATAATTTAAAACTATCAGATATTCTTTGAATATTAAAGGAAATCTTATTTCTAAGAAAGCTGTAATTAGAATGAAACATGCCGCACAAATTCCGTTGAATTAGCTCATCATTAAAAAAAAAATGCTTTACACAAAGTTAATGCTGGAAGGGTTTAACAATTTCGGAGAAATTAGACGAGAATAGCATATAGTCCTGCATAATTCCCTTGAATGTATTATTTAAAAACTTCCTGGAATTTTCAAAGACCCATTACATTTTCGACAAAAGTATTAATTCTCGACATACGTGAATTTAATGTACTTACCGAATTTCGAAACAATTGTTAAACATCATAAGCTTACGAAGCATCTACGTCATGGAATTTTCATTCCACTGAAGGTTAAAATCCTTTGTTTAAAAGGTGAATCAATTATTTTCTTATTTATTGAAAAGGTGTATTTATTCTGTTTGCTAGTAAAATATTAACATATTTTGAAAAAGAAAATTCCATTAAAAAGTTTTAATTAAAATCGTATTTTAATTAAATCGCTTCAAAATTGCTTTTAGACATTTTATATCTTCCTATGTTCTAAAAATCTATTTGTATTTAAAATATTAAAAGAAAGTATTTCTAAGAAAATTATTGTTGCTTGAATAGAGTAAAATACAATGTATGTGTTGTGAAAATCCTTTAATTAAAATATTTATTAATCGGTTAATGACAAATCTCTGAAACAACAGAGAAATCAGTTTTTTTAGAGATGTACCGAATCACGAGTTTATACCTTGATTTGTCATGAGAGAAAATTACTTTTGTTTTATTAATAACTATTAAAAAGAAATACATTGAAAAAATTAAAAGATAATCAAAATCTTTGTATTAAAACTTCATAAATATTTTGTTCTATAAAAGTTTACTTCAAAATTAAAAACTTAGTATGATCATCTACATCAGGGGGGGGGGGCCACCCCTGGCCTGCGGGGTGGATGGGGGCCCCCTTGAATAATTTTGTGGCCCGCGAGATTCCTTACAACCTTACTATTTTGTACAACATTTTAGTTTTTAGAGAGTTTTTTTTTACAAATAAATCCCATAACTGTTTTTATTTTATCACGTATCTTCTGTTATTGCCAATATGTTTTTTTGCGAATTTGAAATTTATCAAACTTAACGGACGCAAACCTTCAACATCAATAACGATACGCAAATACATGCATTGAGACTGACTTGCAAAAACTTAGTGAAAAAATGGAGAAACTAATGTCTCACTAATTAAACAAATTAAACATTGTTTGATCATTGAATTATTAATATTATATTATCTATGTTTGTATGCATGAAAAACAACGAAAACAATAATGATATATCAATTTGTTTTAAATTTTCCAATTTAAATTCAAATCTAATATTAAGATATATATTTTTACATGCGGCCAGTGGGATTATAATGTTTTTCCGAAGTGGCACGCTGGGAATTTGGGTTGGCCACCCCTGATCTACATAAATAAAACTAAAACTGATTTAAATCTAATTGTGATAATAACCTAAATAAACTGAAAAAATGGGAAAAAGTTCTGTATTTCTGGACGTTAAACACACTTGTGAACAAGGCGCATATGCTCTCTAACTATTTGTTTACGATGCTAGTTTTCTAGAAAAGTGGAAAGAGGATCAGTGTGTGACAGATTATCAACGCAGATGGAAAATCTGAAAGTAAGATTTTTATATTTTCTGGAAATAAAAAGCACTTGCGTCACTATAAAGATGTTAACGCTCTATAAACTATTTATAGATTTTGTAACATCCATTCCCCCCCCCCCTTTTTTTTTACGGCCTTATCTGTGATTCTAACGAAAATATTCCCTCCCCACCCAGTATGATGGTTATGACATTCGGCTTGTAATCGAGTGGGTTCGGGTTCGAATCCCGAGTAAGGCATGGATGTATCTTCGGGAAAAGAAATCGGACTTTTTTTGCCTGAAATGGATTCCCGTCTCGAATGGAAAGCAGCGTACCTCTTCTGTTCTTTGCTGGGATCATCGTTTGTAATTAATATGTATTCTTCTGAGATTGTGCTATATGTTTCTGTTCATCTATCTCATGTCTTTCGTATGTATCCCAGTAATATACACACGACAACAACGGCAATATTTTTAAAAGTGAATGAGAAAAAAAATATATGTTACACATGCCTAGATCTTTACATGTGTAGGATATAAGTTAGAAGAATAACTATTGTGAGAAAAAGAGAAGTAAATATATTCAAAAAGCAAAGGTTTGAATGAAACACTTTTTGAACATATTCTTACTGATTGATTTAACTAAAAGTATTGACTGTTATACAGTTATTCAACATTAAAAAATATAAATTAACTGAAACCCAAGAGCTATAATGGTGCCTAATTTAAATTTAAAAAAAAATAGTAACTATTTCTGATTTTTTTGACCCCCACATACACTTTTAGAATATGTAGTTCTATTGATAAATTAATTAAATAATAATAAGCGAATTAGATAGAATATTTATGATTTAAGAAAGTGTTTAATAAAAATGGAAATGATAACTGTCCCATTATTGATTAAAAGTTTTATTTTTATATTTTTAGGAATCAAAAGTTTTCGTCGCTGTAAATCCGTGCATGCTCCTGAATTGTTCACAGAATCTATAAACATGGATTGTCCCTTTTATGGTTACTTTTGTGATTCTTATGCAAACTTTTCAAGTGGCCAGTGTGACAAAGGATGTGGATCAGACATGTCCAGATGTGCGCCCATGGGATATAAATCAGAAGAATGGCTGCGCTTCACCACTTCAGAACCTGTGACTATGTTTTTGGAAACTGGTTTAGACGAACCTTATTGCCGTAAGTTAGTGCTTCTCAAACTTTCTATATTCGCGACCCAATTTTCAATCAGAATTTTCATCGCGCCCCCCTTCTCCATACAATAACAATGTGTTGAATGCAGTAATAATGAATAAGACTTTGACGCTAAAGCTAAAATACAACCCTAATTTTAAACCATACAAAGTATTAAGATAAGTATTAAATTTTATGTATGATAAGCCCATTGAAAAATCACTAGTAATTATTGAACTTGTTCTTAACTTAGTATTGATTCTTAGTATCAAATATATTGTGCCGTATTGATAATTTATATATATAAGTATGCTATATCAGAGTAAATGTGTATTTTTTTTATTATGTCAGAATACATTTTGTGTTTCCTTTTAGTAAATTGATAATATTTTAAATAATCTTTTATTTTCGACTTCCCGATACGCTCGCACCCCCCTTGTAGGGTTATCACGCCCCCTAGGGGGTGCGCCCCACAGTTTGAGGAACACTGCCGTAAGCACTTAGTATTAAATAATTATTCACCAATCTATTTGTATTATGCTACCTTTTCCTATACTCTTCGACTCGTTCATGTTTTTGAGGCCATTACTCAATATTTTTTTATTACTAATCTTCTTAAGTATGTAATACAGTATATATACTAGCCGTTACTCACCCACTTTGCTGTGTATTTCCTGATATATGATTACATACTGTCAATAAGTTATTGAGACGCAAATCCTAATATTAAACTTCCAATTGTACTAAAAACATTCCTATAGCCCTGGTCTCTTGATTTAAAAAAGACAGGACTTAAAATTCTAAAAAGGAAGTGTAATTATATTTTACACCCTTGTATCTCCTCTCCTTAAAGTTGATTTCAATAAAACCTATTTTTAGCTGATTTCTACTCAACAAAATAAGCCTGATTTCCAAGTCTCAAGTCTGTAGGTCTAATAATTAAAAAAAAAAAATGGAAATTGTTTTTATGTTTAACGCCCCTGTAACCTTCCGAGCCTTCCTTTCCAGTTTCGATTTCCGTAGTGTGTGTATCTCTACTGAACAAAGAAACAAGCTTACCAAATTTCAGGTCTGTAAGTCTAATAGTCCAAAAACGTGGAATTTTTTTTCTGTATGTATGCCCTCGTAACCCCACAGCCCCTATTTTGAATCGATTTCCGTAAAACTCGTTCTCAACGGATCCCTACTTAATAAAAGTAACATGCTTATCAAATTTCATGCCTAGACCAAATAGTTTCTTATATTTCGTGATACATGCGAAAAATCTCATATATATACATTTAATTAATTCAGACTTTATGAGTAAAAAAAATTGAAAACTCTCTCATTATATATTATGCTTTATTATACTCAGCTAAGTAAAAAACAGTTGAATGTTACCTTGAAGTTTACAAAAACCAAAAGCCATTTCAATTATTAGTTTAGTAAATATGTGATTGGGCAACAATGCGTTTCTCTTATTTTTAGCAAAGAGGATTCCATTTATATTATAATTATAAGAAAATTGCAAACAACAAAGAATGATGCTTTTTTTTCTTATGTTTAATAAATATTATTTCCTTAATATTATTTTTATCGGGAAATTGTAATTCAGCAATGATTTAGATAAACAGGAAATGATGATTTTAATTATTTTCACGTGGACTATATTCGAGAATTTATAGGAATTTTATAGAAGAAACTTACAATTATATATATGGAATGAATGCTTATATTTGAAAATTTAATCAAGTCCTTTTCAAAACACTGAAGAGTATTGGGAAAATGGTGGTCAATTTTCTTTAATGTGATACATCTGATACACATCTAGATGTTAATTAAATCAACGATGTAACAGAAAATATTGCCGCTGGCAAGTCCAACTTAATTTAAAAGTCAGAAGTGAAAATGTTATCAAACTCTTGGAATCTCAAGATGAAGAGTTGATACATGGTGACCCAACTGAAATGTAACAACTGAATAAAGTTGAAAATGAGCCTAATTAGTACCTCGGGAACATCTTACAACTGTTCCGAAATTAACTGAGGCTCTTAATTCTGTAGAAGAGGGGATTTAAATTTTAATGGAAATATTTCCTAATGAAGAGAGCATAAAATGATTACAAAGTAATAAATAAAGTAGTTGAGTTTGTGTTACGAAGAATTCTCTGGCGCGTAAATAGAAAAAGAATTTGTATCGTCGCTCCAAATCGCAGTTTTTTCTAAAAATCATCAATTTCAAACATGTAAATATATTTGAACATATATAGCCATCACATTCTTTTATACATGTATGTTTTGCAGCTACACAGGTTAATATTTTTTTTACTTATGTCTTATTTAAATCTTTAAAATGATAGACATTTTTCTAAACATTAAAATTACTGCAACATCAAGGAGAGATGGTACAAAAAACCAATTCGGAGGAAAGGAAAAAGGTGTCGGGATAGTGCAAATTATTAGCATTTAAACACAATCGAGTGAGGAAAGAGGGAGAAACACATCACCAACTCTGTATAAAAGGAAAGTTACGATGTGGGTTTTTTATTTGAAAATCGCATTATAGAATGTGGCTTGTTTAAGAGAAGATCATGTTATGATCTTCTCTTAAACAAGCCAGTATTACGTGGCTCGTGACCCTCGGGTAGCTGAACAGTGCGACGTTAATATTCACTCATTCACTCACTCATTCACTCACTCAACACTCAAGAAATGAAACATAGTTTGAAAGCATAGTATGAATTAATTGTAAGATGTAATTTTTCACTTTATTGCAGTTAAATTATCGATTTTTCACGATTTATTAATTTTTGCACATTTTTCAATTTAATTTTGTGAAAAGGAAACTTTGTAAAAAATAATAAAAAAACAATAATAATAACTAATGAAACTCTTTAAAAAATACTTCGATGTACTGCGATTCAAATTATATCTAATTTTATTTTAAGACAAGTGAAAATTGAATAAAAAAATTTTTTTTAATCGCAGGGAAAAAATAATTTATATTTCTTCAGCATAATTTATAATTTATATTTCTTTCTAATATTCACTCACTCACTCACCCAATATTTCTTGTTTTGTTTAAATACTGGTACTTTGGTTATAAATTTTGTTCGATACCAACTGGTTCAAAGAAATTGAGAATCAAATAGAAATGATCTCAAATCTTTAAGTTACTTAAAACTACATCGTTGCCCTAACATACCCTTCGAGATTTATTCTAGATTTTTTACGAAGCTGTATAACATTTTAGAATATATTCTAATATAAGTTTGAAATTTCTAAATATAAACCGTATATATTCATTTATAAATGATAGTATTTTTTGTAATTTAAATTAATCCATATCATATTTTACTCTTTTGCGTTTCACACAGGATATCATTATCACGTAAATGTTTTGCTGTCATCAAAGGAAGAGTTACGACGTCACCGTAATGAAACCGGTCTCTTATTCCTGAGAATTACAGGAACCAGAGGACGGACAGCTTTACTTCAAGCAACACCAAAGTAAACATTATTTTCCACTGAACCTACTAAAATAATCTAATTTTATCTCGGTAATAGCTACTGAAATTTCTGATTTTCTTCATACTAATCTAAAGTTTTATTAAAGATAGTTCTTAAGTTATTTCATACAATTTATTATTTTTATTTTATAAATATTGCGTTTGAGCTTGTGTTTATTTTTCAAACAGCAGTTTAGGTGGTATGATCTCATTTTTTTAGAATTATTGTAATTTCAGAATTCCGAGGAAGTCAGGTTTACAGAAGTCGAATTGGAACTTGAACTGTTATTTTTATTTCACAGATTCTCAGTTTGAGAAGTAAAATTAATTTTTTTAGTTTGAAGGAAGTGGAACATTATAAATATTTCACAAAAATAAATGGAAGATATGTAGGTCGTAACTTATAACTTAAGAAGCTGGATATTATATATATAGCTTATGTCTAAAGTCATCCAACTCCTTTTTAGATTTGAGAACGCTTAAATTGGTTGTCCTTTCTAGGAAATGATGCAATTCAGAGCACAAATATTTCCTTTCGATTGTGTTGAAGAATGCCGTTATATATTAAGCTAGAAATTTCAATTAACCCCAGCCTTTTGAATATTTTCCTAAGCAAGCATTGGAAAATGAATGGGAGTTCACTAACAGACGACGAATCAATAAAACATAATAAAAGATGGTACTTTACTAGATGAAATATCTTGAAGGAAGAACGTATCTCTCAGATTAATGTACAAACTACTTTTATTTAATCTGGTTGAGATTTTAAAACACGAATTTCCATACAAATACTATCAAATAATTTTACTAGTGCAATCAAGTACAACATTGCTTAATTGATTAAAAAGAAAGTGTTGATTTAAATAATGTAATGAAACATTACATAATGTGGAGAAAAAAAAATAATAATGTTTGTATAATACATCTGCAAATAAACACATTATTAGTTTTAACCAGATTAGATTATTAACACTCTGTGTTTAAGAGTAATGTGTTAATACAACGAGTTCCACTTGTTTAATTTGTCGAACATTTTACAATGTTTTGAATGAATTCTTTTTGTAATGCATTCTTCTTTATAAAATTTTTGAAAATAAACGGAAATTAACTTTTTTAATTCATGCAAAGGAAAGCTTTTTAAGGGATTTAAAAACTAAAATCTTTTTTCCGAAATTAAACTTATCGGATAATTAAGAATTACGGAGCTTTGCAAATGGAACTAATGAGAATGCAAATTAGTAAACAAAATATTTTTTTCTTAAATGAACTACTTTCTTTTGAGATGTAGTGAGTAAAATAGACATCAGAGTATTTTACTGATGAATAAGGGAGTGTAGATACACATCTTAATTTTGTCTCTTCAATATAATTGAGAAAATCAATCAAATTTACCTCTCAAAAAAGTATTATTATTAAAGTATTTAGTAACAGAATAAAAAATGCGTATAATAAAATAGTAACAATAATTAAATTGTTCATAAAAGAAATTTTTAAAATTTAAATGTTTTAACATAATCTCTATAGTGAAATAATTAATTACTAAGAAAAAGACAATGCTCTCTTTTTCTGTGTAGAACACATACAAGCAACGTTCTTCACAGTACAGTATAATACAAAAAATTCTGTATATTCAAAAAAATTTTATAGTACGAAATTCTGTGTATAATTTTTATTTTATCTCATGGTATATCACAAGTGATAAGGAATATTTTTTAGAACCATTATTTAACTGAGTTTTCTTTGCTGTACATTCATATTTTCATCCTTCTAAGTTTTGCACAGTTTTAAAACACATCACCCGTATCACCATAACTATCTTTATTATGTGTGTGATTTTATATAGATTATTTTATTTTCATATTTATTTCTTGTAGTTTTTCAGGTTTTAAACACATCTCTCCTTTTCAGATAAACAATTATACAAGGTGATAGAAAAATAGAAATGTATTTATTTTAATATCAACAAAATAATCGTTCCTGGTATATAATGTATTCAAAAGAGAAAATGAACACAATAAAATAATAAATTCAAATTTATTCTTTTTTACAATTGTTATTTTTTTGCTATTCATAGAAATATAATCTACAATAAGTTAAAAGCATAAAATCAAATATTGAAAAACAAAGAAAATATTCACAAATATTTCTAATAATCTGTTAAAGTATTAAAAAAATAGAGTATATCCAAAAATATTTTAAAAACAAAGAGAAAATGATATTATAAATGAATATGTGAATAGATTTGTATCAAAACACATTCTTTTTCTAATTATTTTCAGTATTAATGCATATTGTGATAATGAATAGAAAAAAACTGAAATTATATAAATATCTAAAAATAACGTATCCTTAAAATTGTTATTTTTACGCATTTTCAGAATAATTAACCCTTAGTCTCCCCTCTATTTCTCTCTACACATATGCGTATAAATAAGAATAATTCAGCTTCTACTGGAAAAAAGAAACAGTGAATGCTTGTAAATGACAAAATCCGTTTTATACAGAAAATTTCATACAATATTCATATTTTTTTTAGACCAGTTGTATTTACAAGAGGCAATGCTTTAGAATTTTTAATGAGTTCTGGTAATCTTGGCCGTCTTTTGAGAGTGGATGTGCTGTGGACACCATTGCATCCCCATCCTCCGAGTGATGAGCCATTTATAAGTATCCACAGCATTCGTCTAACCAACCTTGAAACAACTTATAGGTAACAATTTATTTTCTTAAAAAAATTGTATTTTTATTTTCAGATCGATTGTACATTAAAGCAATGGGACTCTCTAACGATATCGTAGCCACGATAGTCCAGTAGTATATTCTTATTTCTACTTTTTGCTGTTATAATACGAGGTGTGACAGAAAAAAAACGAGACTTGTCCAATAAATCATCGTACGTACAGAATCAACTCTACGTGACATTATCATCTTTAGAATAGTTCCCTTCATCATTCACATACTTCTGTATTTGGTGTTGCCATTGCTGGTAACAGTTATGGAACGAGGATTTTGGAAGGCTCTTCAGGAGATTCACTGTTTTTGCCTGAACCTCTTCAATTGAGGTAAAATGGGTCCTCTTTAAGGTATCCGTCTGCGTTCGGAACCATGATTTTAAAAAAAAGCGCATAAATGGATAATTTTCATGATATTTAGTGCCACTTAGATTAGAATACATGTATAAAGTTGTTTTAAGGACACATTTTGACAAAAAAAAATATTTAAATACAATATTTCTGCAAAAAATTAACTTAGAACAACCTTTCTTCAAAAAGTTCTCCTTTTGTAAAAAATGCTTCTATTATAATAATATTTTGCGTGTATATAGTTCAGACCTCGGTACAGAGGCTCAACTATGATTTTTGAAAAATTCACATTATTTTCAGAGTTACAACCATTTGAAATAATTATCAGCGTTTTTTTTCTTAAAATTTCTCCCCTCTGTTGTCGTAAAACATGGATAAACCCACTTCTAAGTTATATATTTCAAAAATTCTAGTCGAGCCTCTGTACAGAGATCTGAGCTGTATACAGGCAAAATATTATTATAATAAAAACATTTTTCACAAAAAGAGAATATTTTAAAAGTGGGTCATTCTATGTTCATTTTTTGTCAAAATATTGTACTTAAATAATTTTTTATTGTAATACTATTCTTAAAACAATTTTATATACATTTTCGAATCTAAGTGACACTAAATATCGTAAATATTATCCATTTATACTCTTTTGCAAAATCACGGTTCCGAACGTAGTCGGATACCTTAAGCAAGATTTAATTGTATAAAATAAAAAAAAAAAAGTCTCATAGGCCCAAATCAGGTGTATAAGTATAGGATGCCTCATCACATCAGTGTTTTAATTGGTCAGAAACTGCATGACAGATAGGGCCATGGGAGCGGAGGTATTGTCTTGGTGCAACAGCCATCCATTACTTCTCAGTTCTAGCCTTTTTTTTTCCTAATTTTTTCACGAACTCTTTTTAGTACTTCAATGTAGTTGTGTTGAATAACAGTCTGACCAATGATGTGAATGAGAACCCACTCATATCACGATTTTTGGCAATGTTTTGGTCTGTAATCGCTTACCTTGGGTGCCCAGCACGTTCATCATCTTACTCATTGTCCCATTTCCCTGAAAACCGCTTATGCCATTCAAACACATATGCACGAGACAAAGTTTCATCTCCATAAGCCTCGGTTAATATTTGAAATGATTTCTCGCGGCTGATTTCTTAAGTTTCACACGAAGCTTGATATTGTTTCGCATATTTCCGGCAGAGAATGCAGTTGCACGTGTTCACTCAATGACGCAGTACTCCCAACTGGCGAGATCGGCTAAGACGAAACTGGCCACATGGATAGAGGAGAAGTAGGATATGACATCATCGAAACAGATTTTGCTAACTCCACTCTTTTTTCAAGTTACTCACTTAGTCTCGTTTTTCTTTTTGTGTAAAACTTTGTATGATTAGTAAATTTTTATATTTTTAGATAACTTGAAATCTTGAATCATTGATTATTGAGAGCTACATAACACTTATCAGCTTTCAGCTTAGGACAAATTTATTTATGCCTTGTTAAAAAATTAAATTCTCTTAACTAGAAAATTGTATTTATATATTGCCAATTTTTTTTTAATGATATTTTTCTTAAATTATAAATATTTATAGTATTCTCAAAAGGAATGCGAAGCAAAAATAACAAAATATGGATTTATGCATTTTTTTTTTTCATTGATTATGGTTGGTAAAATTTTTCGCATAATTAATCATATAGTTGCAACAGATATTCTCTCTTTGAAGTATTTTAAACTGAATTAAATTTTACAAAATGAATTTCTTAAATACAGCTTATTACACAAACTATGTTATTCATCACAATATTACAGAAATATTTAGAAAGCAACCTTTTTTCATACTTCTTAAGACTTTTATAGTTATACGAAGAAAAAGAAGTAAAAATATATAATTTTTTTTTAAAATTCTGCATTTAAAAAAACTAATTTTACGGACTTTCTAATGGTCAAATATGTAATTGTGGTTAATATGATGATTAGGGAGATATATAAGGTAAATTACCCACGAAAAATATCGACTAGATATTTTTCGTTGTAAGTTATGTGGTTCAAAAATTATAATATTGAATAGCTTCGAACATTTATTTTTAAAAAATACCTATTCTAAGATAGTTTTTTTTTAAAAAAAAACTAGTTGATTTTAGAGATATTTTAAATTAAAGGTAAGCTATCACAACTTTCATAGTAAAATATTTCTGAACTTTTAAGTTATGCAGATTAGTTTTTGAATTACCTTAAATAAAAAGTTTCCTTTTTATAATTTTTATTATATGAAATAAATATTACTTTTTGACTGTTAAATAAATTTTTAAATTCATGCAAATATTGTAAGAAAAATTATATTCTTCCGTTAGTATAAATCTTAAAAGCCAGAGCAATTAATTAACATATATCTTATTTATCCAATAATAAATAATTCTTGTGTATATATTACAAAAAATTGAAAAAAAAATCAGTTAATTTCTTAAGATTTTAAAATTTTATTTCATTTCTGTTCGATTATATTATAATAATTTTCTTTTCTTTTCAGGGAAGTATTTTGTGGGAGTGATGATGAAATCACCCCGGAACGTGTAAAAGTATTTTTTAGAGGTGGCGTTTGCTAAAAATACAGACTCATTATCCTTTTTCTGTATTTAATCCAGAGGAGTGTTTTTTAACGGACATTTTATACTTAAATGAATAAATATTTATGTTTTTAAGAACCAATAGGATCAAAATGTGAATAAAATTTCTTGTATACATTTATCATTTCTACTAGTTTTCTTTTAACGAAATCCGAACGAATATGTAAGTCTTTGCTTGATCCCCAGAAAAATTAAGCGTTTAATTTTCCTGTGTCTGTTTTGTTATTTACAATATTCCCTATAAATGCATAATTTTTGGATTGAATTAATAGTCTTAAAATATAATCTGTCGATACATTGAGTTTTGATCAGAAACAGATTTCTCAAATTATGGTATATATGTACTTTAATATCTTAATTATCTTAATAGTTAAAATTTTTAATTGATAAGATGTCAACCAATCTTATTTTAAATTTTAACAAGTAAAAAAACCCCGTTATGATCAAATTAAATAAATTTAAAGAAATATGTAGCGTTTTTTAAAGACAATATCAAAACTTTTTTTGTAGAAAAATTTATTAAAGACTAACTTACATACAAGATTTTGCAGAATTGCAAAGCAAGATAGATTTAATGTAGTAATGGATAAAATTGTCAATTCATATATATATTTAATTTTTTATTCCTAGAGATTGTAAGCAAGTTTCCACCTCGTTGTTTGAATACATTAAAATTGCGGGCTTCGTACAATCCACCAATTTTGAAAACTTAAAGACATCCTTATTTTATCTGACGTTTTTTCAACACGTCTTAAGAAATGGATTTTAAGCTTAAAAGGTTATTTCGTAGTTAGGAGCTACGAATCCAAATTGCTAGCACACCAAATATCACAAAATACTCTATATGATTTTCCTTATGTTTTACAATAGGTAATATGATAAATAATATGATTTTACAATAGAGGTAATATGATAGATAATATGATTTTACAATAGGTAATATGATAGATAATATGATTTTACAATAGAGGTAATATGATAGATAATATGATTTTACAATAGGTAATATGATAGATAATATGATTTTACAATAGATAATATATTTAAGAAGAAAAAGTACTAAAATTAGTTCAGAGATGTTTAATAGAAATGAAAATTTAGATCTTTCTTCCCTATTAAATTCCATAAACACTAAACTTTACCGAAAGATTTTTAAAAAATAAATTTAATCATAAGGTGAAATTTCTAAAAGTAAAAGCTTCTAACATTCTAGGTGTAATAATAAGTAAGACTTCTAGGTGTTGTTAAAATGCGTCAAATAAAAGATTAGAGATGATGGAATTTGGAAAAATTTCCAAATTCCATCCGAATGTCGATGAATAGTTAATTACATGAAAAATAGTTAATTACATGTTAGAACAATTAAAAAAAGGAAAACGGAAAACACACTTTGTTAAATATTTTTTGCATATTTCATTATTAGTTATTTGCATGTGTTTATCAGCTTTAATTTTTTTTTATTCTTATCTAATGTGCATTTATAAACAATATTTGAAAACATTCAAGTTTAAATATTTCATAACAATGTTGCTTTAGTTGATGATAATGTAGAGTTTTAATTGATATAATAGAGTTCGCAATGTTTCTCATTCATACGTATGTCCTCGGTCTTAATACCTATATTTGCATAAATTCTTATTCGTTGTATTGCATTATTTCATATAATAGTGAATAAATAAAAATTTTCAAAATCAACTGTTTGATTGATTGTTCTTCAACGTCACACACTGAAACAACATGAGGGCTATTGGTGACGGAACTTGTAATCTTGAGTTGCGGTCTATTGACCAGAATGTTACCTGAGCTGGCACTCCATTTTCCAAATTTCCACACCAAGCCAACATGAGGACTTACAAAACCTCGATATATTTAATATGTATCTTCCTTTCTACATGCTGGGTCTTCAGCGGCACCAGGAATTGAACCCCAAACTCGGCAGAAAGAATACCGGACCACGAGTTCGTGACATAACTACTTGGCTATCGTGACCACATCCTTAGAACCGAAACTAAATATATAATGTAATTAAAATTAAAAAATTTTCGTAAAAAAAGTGCAAATAAATTTGCTTCAAATTACTGTGTTCAGTATATTTGTATAATTTCAATGTATCATGAGAGTTTTAAATGCTTATTATAAGAACAAACTTTTTTTAATATTTTTTTCTTCAATTTGTTTTTCACACTCAGATTTTCTAAATCATTATTGAATCTTTGCTAAAACTATATCTAATTTATTTCCAAAAATCACTATAATTGGATAAAATTTGATAACTTATTATATTTATTAAAACATTTTGTATGTTGCATATCTCGATAATTTTCGATTTTAGAATTTTTGGTAATACTGAAAAATGAAAAAATCTATCTTCGTCTATGAGGCTCACAAATAATGGCTTCACCACTAAAAATTAAAATCTTAATATTTTATCTCCAATCACATTTAATAATTATTAATATCAACATTTCTAATGATTCGTATGCAGTTAAGAGAAAATAAAGTTTGTGAAGTCTCAAGAAGTTTGGAAAATTACTTAAATGAGAATTCATGCTTTTAATCTTTCTCTTTTAATATATTCAAGGTGATAGTTAATGAAACTGATCACACAATTGTATCAATATTTAGAAGTTCTTGAAATTGAAAAATTAATTACCTTTTTTTTGTTTGTAAAAACATTTACTCTAATTTTATAATAAGAAGGGATTCATATGTTAAATAGTTTCGATTACATTAAAAGAGGCTTAATTATACAATTTATAAACATTATTGAGGACTTTACTTTTTATATCTATTTTAGAATATTAAAATGTAATTACCATAAACACGTATATACAGTGTAGTCCCGAATTTATGGTACAAACTTTATGGGTAGATACGGGGCATTGTGAAGCAATCATTAATTATACAGGAATGTATGGGCCCAAGTGACATGGTGAGGCTCAAAAAGGGGAAATAAAAGGAAAAAGAAATGGAGTTATCGGTTGGTTGCATTGACGGTAGGGGGGGCGGCCCGTAGATGCCTAGATCAGTGATGGCGAACCTATGACCCGTGGGTCAGACACTGACCCACGTAAGTTTTATAACTGACCCACGATTGCTAGGCAACCACTTGTTTGTTAACGCGGGTTTATTTAAATTTTCTAATTTGTGTGGACTATTTATACTCCATTTGCATTTTTTCAAGCCCATTGACACAAAGCAATTTAAACGCTGTCTATAACCTTCAGCTTGATCATTACAATTCCTAACATTGACGTACCTAGTACTGAGTGGATCCCGAATCCAAATTCTTTGGAGTCCCTTTTTGTGTGCTCTCAATATTTTACGATCTCTTCTTACACATTTTAGAGCCCTTGAAGTTTGGCGGTACCGTATCATTGATATGGTGGTAGCTACACCCCTGGTTCCAAAGCTACGCAAACGACAACAAATGTATAAAAAAGTATGTAGTATTTGAAATAAAGCAAAAGTGTTTACAAAATATCAAATAAAGTGTGTAAGTTTGCTCACATTTTGTTTGTTGAAAAACATTCGAAAACTAAAGCAAAAAACCTTGTTTAAAGCACTTTCTTCGGATAAAATGCACTTTAATCAGTTATGTTTGTAGAAAGAGACTTCCATAGCGCCTTTTTTTACCCATTATAAGCCAATTGAAAATTTAAAGATGTTTAGCTTTAAAAATACTCAGTTAAAATTTTTTAAACCTAACTGTGGTACAAATGGGCATTAGTGACCCACACGCTAGTACTAAAAAAAATATGAACAAAACTTGACCCACGTCTCAAAAAGGTTTGCCATCCCTAGCCTAGCTGCTGTTCAACATGATGTCTCTCAGTAGGGGAAAACGCCATTCGCAATTGTGCTGACGTCTACGATGTCAAACTTTAAGTATGCCGAAAATGCAGACAGGCATTACATGTACGGCCGTGCAAATGGTAACGGTAGCGTTGAACTACGAATGTATCACGCGCAGTTTTTTGATCGACGAATGCCGGATCAAACACAGAATTTCTCAACGGTTACATCGTCAACTTCGTGACACACGTTCTTTTCATGACACCAGACATGATGTTGGTCGACGAAGAGCTGTACGTAATCCAAGCTTGGAAGAAAGCATCTTGAACGTTATGGCTGATAGACCCGAGTCAAGAACAAGATCTGTTGCTCATCACGTAAGTATGAGTCATCAGATGTTTGTAGAGGGTTAAATGAAAATCGCTTACACCTCTTCCATTTTCAGCAAGTACAAGCTTTGAATTCGGCAGACTATCTTCGACTGCTAGTGGGTGGTACAGCAATGTGCACTGCAGCTTGACTTCATAGCTCATGTGCTGCACAGATGTGAACAGTTAATGTAAACATTACACTTGTCAACGACGCTTTCAATAAACACTTTTTTTACTTTCGTCTATTATTTTTTTGTGTTTGTACCTCACCGCATCACTTGGGCCCATACATTCCTATACAATGAATGATTGTTACAATGTCCTGTACCTACCATTAAAGTTTGTACCATGAATTTAGGACCTCACTGTATAATATGCAAATTGTCTAATTGAGTCAAAATATAGTTTTTTAAAAATATTAAACTAGTAAACCATTTATTGACTTGTTATATTTTAAAATAATGAACTTATTCATAAATATTAATTTAGTAAAAATGGTCCAACAAACGACAGGAAATTTAAAACCTCGAATGACACTCGTTTATGCATTAATTTCGGCTTATTTTTCAGAAACCATAGTCAATTTAGAATATAAAAGGAAAAAAAAAAGTGAAAAAACCCCAACAAAATAATAAAATGAGGATTAAAAATATAAAAAAGATCTTTATGGGAGAAATTATTTTTAATTTTACTCGTGCCTTAAACCAGTAAGCAATCATTGTTTCTTTAAAATAAAATGTTTAAAAAAATTTTTTTTTTGTTAAATGAAAAAAAAGGAGCAAAGGGTTTTAAATTTAGTCTGGAAAATGTATTTATAGGATTTTAAAACAATTGCCGTTCCAGGAAAAGAGGATCAAAATGCAAAATAAATCCCTTCTGATAATCATGATGTCCAAAGTTAGAAATAAAAGTGTCATAGATTGAAAAAATAAATTCTGCAGAAGGTAAAAGAAATCAATTAGTACGCAGAAGAAAAAGATTTTGCAAGGGAAACAAGTAAATAACTACATTTAAAAGAAATTCATCGAAGATGTCAACAGTTTTAAATTAGAATGGCACATTCTGGTGTACAAATAATTTTAAAAAGACGTTGGAAGTTCTGTTGATTTAACGCAAAATAACATACAAATGGGAGAAAGGAATCAAGGTATTAAGCTTTTATTCATTAAAGACTTTTTGTGTTTAAATTGAAAACAAAATAAAAAGAAAACTGAGATAGAGAGAAAAAACGTTGATAACCTTATTAGTGGAGATTCCCGGAAGATGTCAACAATCTTAATTTAGAATAACACATTCACAGATTTAAACAGTTTTAATGTTGTTTTGGAGTTCTTTTAATAGTTTCATGCAAAGTATTAAATATTTAGGGAGAAAAGAGATTTAGGGTACTAAAACTAATTTACATTGTGTTGAAATTTTAGAAAGGAAACTGTGATAAAAATGAAGAGATGGTACGAGTGATAAATGATTTTTAATGTGCATCGCATATAGTTATTTTTAAAAATTAAAGCTTAATCTGTTGATTAATTATGACTTTGGTATTCTCCTAGACATTCAAGGAAGTGCCTTTTAGAACGATACAAATAAATATTGGCAGAGATTAGCGAACTGTAATCAGTTCCAATTTTATTGTTTTCAATGTTGATTTAAACATCTTTCTCTTCAGCTCTTAGGTAATTAACCTAGCATTTATAAATTCCACTAAATGCATGCAACAACAATGTACCTTGTTATTGAGTTCAGTGTTTAAATATCAAATACCCACAGGTCCATTAAAATTAATTATTGTTAAAGAATTAGAGCAATAGATATAATACAAAAAGATACCAAATAAAAAACAAAGTGTTAAAAATTAAATTCTTTTACAGAAATTTTATTTGAAATTACTTAAACAACTCGTAAGTATTTGCAATAAAGTTTCAGCTGCAGTACTCAGGGATGTTTCTATTTTTAATTGATTTTTGAAACTAATTACACTGTCTGTGTGTGCTGGCCACACAAAGTGCAACACCAAGAAAGACCAGAGATACCACAGTGAAATTTATTTGGCAGATGACGTATGTACAAAGATCAAACGATTAAAATTACAGACTCTTGGGATTTGTAGATGATGACAAAATCAGCAATTAGTGTAGCCACCATTGTTGTCTATATAACCGCTTCCACACGCCTCGGCATGGAATTAAAAAGGCTTGGGATGTATCCTTGGGGTAAAGCAGTCCATGCGGCTTCCACAAAGTGCCAAAGTTGTTCTGGTGTAGCGATGGGTGGTGTATCCATGGCCAGTCGTTATGTAAGCGTGTACCACACGTTTTAACTTGATTATAAATCGGGAGAACAAGCTAGCCAAAAGGAAGCAATTTAATCTGTTGGGTAAAAAGAATTCTTGAACATTGTGTGCCACGTATGGTCACGCATCATCCTGTTGGAATAAGGCTGATGGCAAGCACTGAATGTATGGGAGGACCACGGGCTCCAATACCTCAAAGATGCGCTGGCTGTTCAGTCTACTGGTAATGCGTATTAGAGGGGTAAGGCAGTGAAATCCAATACCACCCCAAACCATGATACCGGGGGCAGAACCAGTGTGACGATGCATAACGCAACGGTCCAGCAGCCTCTCACTACGGTGTTTCCAAACTCGAATCCGTTCATTGTGATGTTGTAGGCAGAAGTGGGATTCGTCAGTAAACACAATGTCGTCCAATTCCATTGCCCACGTCCGCCGTTCATCGCAACATTGGCGGCGCAAAATTTCCACCAAAGTTTTCTTGCAGCACGCTAATAAATTTTTTATTCCTTGTCTTGTTGAAAAAATACTCTCTTCGTTGAAGTTTATTATTTCTAAAATTTGTAACACTTTTTCATTTAAACTGAAGCTTTCTGTCAAATTCCCAACCGTCATTCGATCTTCTGATTGAACTGGGTCTAAAGATCCAAATTCTTCAATGTCTTTCACTTGCTCATACATTTCTATGAGCTCATCTATTGTCAGTTCTCAATTGGAGGAATCCAGCAGTTATTAAATGTAGTCACAATTCACTTCTAAACTTATTTGCCTGGCAAGATTGAGAGTTTCTTCAATCACATTACCAATTTCAGGACGCGGGGAGTGAGTTGTCGAGCTGTGCAGTGCTCAAACAAATACGAATCGGCATGATTTGAAAATCACGTAACTCCGGGTGTAATGTCCTAGCTTTGTCAATTGATGAAACTTGATTGATGTTTGTTTTAATGGTATAAAGGATCACGATCACACACACAAAATAAAATTATATACAATTTGTACATATTTTAAGTAAAAATCAACAGATTCCTAGTTTTATGACACTTGTAGAGAAATAAAGCAAAATATTGACCCGTGTGGCCTCCAACACATCTGCCCCCCGCAGATGCAAAACCTTTTACGCAAAAATCTCTGGTAGAGCTCACAGATTTCTCTTCGAGAGACAATCACTGCATTATCTCTTCATGAAGCTCACTGGTGGAGATTACCGTATTCTCTCGTTGCGAGACCATCACCAGAATCCAATCTCCACACTAAGCTCACTGGCGGAACTAAGCAACCGCTCTCGTCTAGAGGTAATCACCGACTGTAAATATCCACAATAAGCTCATTGGTGGAGCTGAACAACCTCTCTTCGAGAGGTAATCACCGAATGTAAATATCCACACTAAGCTCACTGATGGAGCTGAGCAACCTCTCTCGTCGAGAGGTAATCACCGAATGTAAATATCCACACTAAGCTTACTGGTGGAGCTGAGAAACCTCTCTCGTCGAGAGGTAATCACCGAATCCAAATCTCCACACTAAGTTGAAGACGGAGCTGAAATAACTTCTCATGTCGAGAGACAATCACCGACTGTTCTTTGGCGTGGCACTCGCGCAGGCGCAGTCACTTGGATCAGTCCGCGTTGCCACCTAAAATTTCAGAACTGGCCTAGAGTTGGTTACACGGGTTTGCGTATGTTGGGGTAGCGTAAGTCGAGATATTACTATGTTATAAAATCGTTTTCTTGTAAAGTATTTTAACTAAGCTGTGGCATGTAATAAGCACTAAAGATAAAGTTAGGTCCCAAATTCTATGTAACACGCTCGAGCGTAATATGTATGAAAAGAAAAATAAGTAGATATATCATTATTTTTGTATCAAGCTCTATTGTAAAAAATATTTGTTACAAATTATGATGATATGAGAAATTATATATTCCAGGATGCTATATGCGTCATCAACACACAATCTGAGCAATAATCGTATAAAATTCTTTACAAACTTTGTAGATTATATCTTTACATCTTCCTTGGCAATGGCTACTTTCAGATTGCTTTCATATTATGCTGATTGGATTATCACTTGAAATAGATTTCACAGTAAGCCCTGATTTTGAGGAAAAAAAAATTCCATAAATGTTGAATCAAATTTTGAAACTTTGTTTTCCTGCCATAATGGTATCATATTGCTGATATGTAACCCCTTGCATTGTCTTGCAGCTGTGCCGCTTCAGAATTCGAAACATCATAGTTTGGAGAGTGAGGTAGTAGCTCAGGTGTTATCCTCGTCATTTGACCAAGGTTCCTAGCCAAAACACCCGCATTGCTTTAAAATGCACATTAATACAAATCAAATCCAATTAAGCTGTGCCAACACTCAAAGTTTGTCCCGTGGTCGTAGAATTCCTCAGTATTTGTTTTTTAGATTTCTGAAGGAGAAAGCCGAATTCATAAGGGGATTTTTACTGCGAAAAATATTTCTGGCTATTTTATGAATAAATTGCGAAATTTACTGAAATGTTTTATTGTGGCAATATATTTGTATCTGAAATTTCTAAGGCCAACTTTTAATGATTTCTTATTGAATTCATATTAAAGTAGCTTTCCTCGCAATATTTACAGCTTTCAAGAAATACTTGAGATTATTTTAAAAATTAAGTATATGAACAAAATAATATTTTATTAACAAAACCTGCGTGTTACTACACAATTTTTAATGTATAATTTTTTTAACTTCAAATAATTTTCATAGATAACAACAACGCATCAAATATTCTTATACAACGTGAAAATCTATGCAAAAAAATGACAAGCTTTATTGTATGAAAAGGTCAGGTTTGACTTTTTGTACTAATACCTCGGTAACGTGACATGATGGTTACATTTGTCAAGATATTGTGTAAAACGATTTTATCTCTATAATTTTAACAATGAATATTACTGGGAAAGGAATATTTTGCCTCAAAAATAGATTACAATTATATTTCCATTTAATTCACTAATCATTCGTATCAATTATATTAAACTGATTAATTAATGTCACACTTTGAAGCTACGCGTAAACTAATTGAAGATGAACTTCATAATTCTGTACAGCGGAAAGTGACAAAGACTACAGCTGAGCTGGCATTTTACTCTCCAGACTTCCACACTACACCAGCGTCAAGATTTTGAGCATGGATAGATGCAGCAGCTCTTCTATATTGTAAGTCTTTATTGAGATCGGGACTCGAGCTCACAGAACAACTCGAGTGGTCATAGTCACAAGTTTGTGACTATGACCACTCGGCGACCGCTTCCACTTGATTGACTGTAGAATTCGTCAAACTAGAGCTATCCAAGTATTTATCTGATCCAAGCTCAAGTAACAAGCTCAGTACTCGAACATATTCCTAACACATTAAGGTATCCGACTACGTTTGGAACCCTGATTTTGCAAAAGCATATAAATAGATAATATTTATAATATTTAGCGTCACTTAGATTAGAAAATGTATATAAAATTGTTTTAAGAATAGTATTACAATAAAAAATTATTTAAGTACAATATTTGGACAAAAAATGAACATAGAATGACCAATATAAGAAATATTCTCTTTTTATGAAAAATGCTTCCATTATAATTATATGTTGCCTATAAATAGCTCAGACCTCTGTACAGATGTTCAACTAGAATTTTTGAAATATATAACTTAGAAGTGGGTTTATCCATGTTTTACGACAACGGAGAGGAGAAACTGTAAGAAAAAAAACGCCGATAAATATTTCAATTGGTTGCAACTCTGAAAATAATGCGAATTTTTCAAAAAATGATAGTTGAGCCT
>BMAV01008686.1:1166779-1177379 GCA_019973955.1 Trichonephila inaurata madagascariensis | reverse complement strand
GTACCATTTTGGTGATTTACCTATCACCACAAGTAACTTTGATGCCCAATTTCCTCTTCAGAAGATTATTTAGATGTAGAAGCAAATCCTTTTAATTGCCTGTAATGCAAAGATTAACAGGATTTTAAGCATTCCGTGGATTGAAAGCTCCAAAATATTTACTATTATATACCTCTATAAGCCTTTCAGATAAATGTCAAACCGTTAAGTCTCATCATGGGGACGTAATTACCTGATGATGGGATTTAAAGATTTACGCATTATAAAATCGATATTCATTTAAAGGATATTGAAGAACGTGCATTATGAAATGAGTTGTTCTGGCGCAAAATAGCGTAGTTTGTGTCTCCAGTAGCAGATTTTATAGTTTTAGAAATACATTGATTTAATTAGTGCGATTTAATCTGGACCAGTCATGTAAGCAGTCCTTCTATTTTTCGATTCCTACTATTAGTTTACTCTCTCCCTATATATATATAGGGGGGGGGGCGTTGGTCAGGAATGACACTTATTTGACTATTATTAATTATATTTTAATAACTCGCGTACTTAGTTACAAACTATTTACATCAGGTAATTATATAAGTTTTCTCATCTTAAATGTCCGTCAACGTCTTAACACACACGAGATGTTGTCGTCTTTTCCAATATGGCGTCTTCCTTTTTCCACGTCGTCGAGCGTCTGACGACTGGCAGGCTCCCATAACACTCTGCGCGTTATTGAGCATGAGGAGTAGAATAATTGGAGTGACTTGGAAATAGCGGCTGGCACCACACACACATATATACATACTCTATAACAACAACAAAAAAAACGCACCAAGAACGAGTTGTTAGGTAGAGACAAAAATTGGTGGGTAAGAAGATTATGTACACAATAGAGAAAATGAGATTAAAATTTCAGAAAAATTGAATGATTTATTTCAGAGTTACATAATTACAAAGTAATGAGCTCAATAAGGTGTTGACCCACCTCTAGCCTGAATGCAAGCTGCCACATGACATGGCATAGAGTGATAAAGCACCCTGATGGTCCCCTGCAGTATTCCTTGTCAAATTTTCTCCAATTGTTGAGACAGGTCATCAATATTCCCTGGTAGATGCAGTCGCATTCCAATCATATCCCAGACATACTCGATCGGAGAGAGATCTGGATGGCCAAGGAAGTGTTTGACCAACTGTAAGACGGTTCATAGCAACACGTGCCGTATGTGGTATGACATTATTTTGATGAAAAATAAGGTCAGAGTACTGCAAAAGGAACGGTAGCAAAACAGTTCTCAGAATTTCGTAGACGTTCCGCTGTACTGTAAGTGGGCCTCTAATGAAGACCAAAGGGGTCTGCTGTCAAACGAAATGGCACCTTAGACCGTAACTCCTGGTTGAGATCCTGTGTGGCTTGCAGTAGTGAAAGCAGGATCGGTACTCTGCCCTAGACGTCTCCGGACACGTTGTCGATGATCGTCAGGACACAGTTTGAAGCGAGATTCGTCCCTAAACACTATACGTCCTCAGTCAGCTGATTTCAACCAGATAGAGCCAAGAACTACTGTAATCTGGCTCGTCAGTGTTCAAGTGTGAGTGGCAGGTGGCGTAACGGTTGGTAAGAGCGTGAACTTCACTCTATCAGCCATATGTGAATGGTCATGGTGAATACTCGACTGTGGGTCGTACGTCTGATGGTTGAAAACAATGGATCAGGCACTGAGACAGCTGATTTGACAATCAATCTGTACTCCCAATCTGCTGTGGACCTAGGTCGACCGCTACTATCATGACGCTGAAATCTGCCACTGTACACCCATTCTTGCCGGCACCTTCTAATGGCCGCATCGCTTCGACCCATATGACGAGTAATTCTCTGATTTGCCCAACCTGTTTCTTTCAATCCAATGATACGATCTCTTTTAAACTGACAGTTGCTCATAATGAGCTCGAATTCTGCGGTGAGGCATTTTTTCAGTCGTTGAAAGGTATCCTAAATCTCAAAGCAACAGAAATTTTGACCATCATATTGAGAACCATTTCTTATGTCGCCCATCAGGTATAGTGGTTAAAGACGCTGACTACTGTGCTATAGGGACTGGGTTCGAATCCCAGAGAAGACATGGATATTTGAAAATGTATAGTGCCTACGCGGCATGGGGGTACTCTAAATAGCCGTCGAGCCGCAAGTGCTCTCGTGAGGTTGATGGAAGGGGAAGAGAGGTGGGAGGCTCCTGACCACCCCCAGTGTGTTTTTCCTCAAACTGGGGTGGACCGAGCCAAATCGTACTGTCACCTGTATGGTGCTCAAAGCTACGGCTAACGACAGGCGTCAATTAGCCCTTTACCATGATGAATTTCGTGGGCCTCGATCTGGCCTTTGCCGATCAGGTGACATTAGTAACAACAACAACCATTTCTTATAGACACCTGCTGAGTGCGCAATTTCGATGCACTGTAGCCCCCGCTATTCATTCATTGGACACCAAATTTTAATCATTTGCATGTTCGGTACAAATGTCTTTGCATACGAAATTTCATTACAATCCAGAAACTCGTTCTTGGGGCTTCATTTTTTGTTTTTGTTTTTTTGTTATAGAGTGTATGTATATATATATATCTTGTTCAAATTTTCAATCGTTAATATTTTTTTTTTCTATATTAATCCATTCAAGTTCAAATGCGTTTATTTAAAACTTGTAATGGATGACACTTAATGTTAGTACAGTTTTTTCGTCGCCCATCCGGTATAGTGGTTAGCGACGCTGACTGCTGTGCTGTTGGGCCTGGGTTCGAATCCCGGAAAAGACATGATGAAAGAAATGTATAGTGCCCTCGCGGCATGGGGGTACCTTAAATAGCCCTCGAGACGCAAGTCCTCTCGTGAGGTTGGTGGAAGGGGAAGAGAGGTGGGAAGCTTCTGACCACCCCTAGAGTGTTCTCCCTCTAAATTGGGGTGGAACCGAGCTAAATCGTTCTGTCACCTGTATGATGCTCAAAGCTACGGCTAACGACAAGCGTCACTTAGCAATTTGCCATGATGAATTTCGAGGGCCTTGATCAGGCCTTTGCCGATCAGGTAACATTATTAACAACATAACAGTAACAGTTTTTGCAAATATTAACTCATGAATTAAAGAATAATTAGTAAAAAACAAAAATAATAGTCCAACACCCTCCATAAAAAGGAAACTTGTTCGGTGTGTCCCTGTAGCGCGTTGGACTTCTAATCCAAAGGTCGTGGGTTCGAATCCCCCTTCGGATGGCATAAATTCCGAGAATGTGATTTCTTTACACTATACAATTTTATTAGGACACTTAAATTTAATTAATGAATAAATAGTAATAAACAAAAAAAAAATAGTCCAACACCATATATAGAAAAGAAAACGGAAAGTTGCTTTCTATTTTGTCACTTAATATTGTGATTCTGTCATATGTATATATATATTAATATTATATTTGTAACTATTCCAATAAAAAGTAACCAAAGTAAAATTTTTCTTTGTTGACCTAAGTAGGAATTGATTAATTTTTTTTTATATATTACTTGTTATCTATTACATCTATTTGAATATTACCCAATATTCACCAAAATTCTATTTTGTTTTTTGCTTTGTTTTAAGATGTCAGTAATACCGCATTTAATCAAAATGCTACCATTTCATGACTGTTGATCCGTTACAGTGTTTTCATTTGCTTAAGAGATTTGGGATTTCTAAGACGAGAATTCTATTGCGTAAGCGATTATCGTTGTTTGTCAAAGAAGTCTTACTGAGTATGACAACTTAATGAAATGAAAACATTTGGAAGGCTCTCTTTCTACTTTGTTTATTTCTTGTTACTTAGACGCCTGAATGTGTGGTCAACATTAACACACACATATAAAAATAAAACGTGTGTATTTGTAAGGATTCTTCTAACGCAAACAAATCCCGAAACCTTCGCCAAAAAGGAAAAATAAGCGATAAAAAAAGCAAAAACAGGGACCACTGTTTCCATCTTAGTTTCGCAAAATAGACTTAAATGCTTTTGTAATCAATGTTGAGTCTTATAATTCTAAAGGCTATCCTGTAATGCATAAAGTGCAAAAATAAATTTCTCTTTTTAAGGTATCCGACTACGTTCGGAACAGTGATCTTGCAAAAGCTCATAAATGGATAATTTTCATGATATTTAGTGTCACTTAGATTAGAATACATGTATACAATTGTTTTAAGAACATTTTGACAAAAAAAATTATTTAAATACAATATTTTGGCAAAAAATTAACTTAGAATAATCTTTTTTCAAAATGTTCTCTTTTTGTGAAAAATACTTCTATTATAATATTAAGTATGTATATAGCCCCGATCTCTCTACAGAGGCTCAACTAGAATTTTTGAAATATATAGCTTAGAAGTGGGTTTATCCACATTTTACGACAACAGAGGGGAGCAATTTTAAGAAAAAAACGCCAATAATTATATTTCAATTGGTGGTAACTGAAAATATTGTGAGTTTTTCGAAAATTCTAGTTGAACCTCTGTAGAGAGGTCTGAGCTATATACAAGCAAAATATTATTATAATAGAAGCATTTTAGACAAAAGGAGAACATTTTGAAAAAAGATTGTTCTAAGTTAATTTTTTGCCAAAATATTGTATTTACATAATTTTTTTTTGTCAAAATATCCTTAAAACAATTTTATGCATGTATTCTAATTTGAGTGACACTAAATATCATGAAAATTATACAATTATGCGCTTTTTTAAAATCACGGTTCCGAACGTAGTCGGATACCTTAAAATCACTCATGCTAGAACATGTAATTATTAATATTGAAGACATAAAGAGTCAGTGATAAGAAAAATGACAAGACAACTTTGTTTGATTTAATATTTTAAAGGAAATTAGCTACGAATCATTCAGTGATCAAAAAGCAAAATACGTTATAACGTATTTTTATTTTTAAAAATTTATTTTAAAGTAATTGAAAAAATTCTACTCGTTTAAAGCTTTTCGTAAATTTTGCTGTGTTATAAAATATAAACACAGTCATGTTAACTCTTTGTTTTGTAAACAAGAAAATTTAATAAACTATAGAAAACTTACACAAGACTTATTGTAATTTATTACAAAATGTTAAGTGGAAAACCTGCATTTATTTTGAATTTAAAGGACAAAAATGCATGCTATAGGTCAATTTGGTTGAAATTGTTGAGTTGGCAATATTTTTGAAACAGGCGCAATAAAATTCAATATGAAATACAAAAAAAAAAAAAAAGAATATTTTGCAGAATTCCAATTTTATGAAGTTCTCGAGAAAATTTACAATAAATGAAACATTCTTTTAAGGATTTCTGTAAATTCTCTTTTCCTATGAACAAGTATGTGAAACGGTAATATATATATACTAAAAAAAGATCTTTCTAGTAGAACTACTTTTAAAAAGAAAATGGTTTAAAAGAATTTTTTTTTACCATTTATTGGTCAGTACTTGATTTGAAGTTTTGAAAAAAAAAAGCTTGAATACAAGGAGAATGAAAAATACAAAATTATATATATTAAATTCAGGCTCAGCTTATAGAGAAATGATTCATATACTCGTATAAAATTCACCAGTGTATTTGATTTTAGAAACGAAAGATGTGTGGCATTTTTCTCTGGACTATATAGCTTTTATTAGTTCAATGCTTTTTCAGTCTATCATGTACTCAACATTTCAAATTATAAAAATAGCACACGACCCTTTCCGCGAAAGGAGAAAATAACATAGGGAATGTTTGGAATAAAGCATGGGCTTCTCATGTGTATTTTTAACGCGGAATAATGAAAACAATTTTTGATCAGTATTTCTTGAAAACTGTTAACATTTTTTTTTTTTCTAAAAATACACTGATTCTTTCCGTGGTTTTAAAATTAATGAGTTTAAAATACTCTTTATTCCATAAATAGGGTCGAAATCCAAACCTTAAAAATCATGTTACAAGTTATTTATAGCCAAAAGAAACGTTCTACGTAAGTGTCTAGTTTTCGTGGTCACCATTCAAATATGTGATGCAAAGGAGGAATGATTAAGTATTAAAAATCCCTGCAATCTTTGTATCTCTTTTTAAAGAGATTTTTAACATATGATACTTAAATATACTAATCAGTTTTAATAAGTGTATACTTTTAATTAATGTATAAAAGTGATATACTCATAATTTTTAATTAGTATAAGAAAAAACCTACTTAGCCTCTTTTAAAGAACACAAGTCAGGTTTTATTTTCTTTCACAAACTATCTTAAATCAAGAGTGATTTCAAACTGTCAAGTAGAGTTTGAAAGGTTTCATCTGAGAACTGAAATGCTATACTGAAAGGCTTTAGAATTAGTTCTCAGTATATAAATTAAATTTTTTTAAATAAATGTATATATTTTAGCCATGAAGTCAAAAGTCGACTATTTGTCTATGGATTTTTCTGGCTGTCCTGTTCTGTCACTCTTACTTGGTTTCTAAAGATTGGGGCATTAGGTAAGAACTGATTGCACAACATACCGTATTTACTCGAATTTAAGCCGCACTATTTTTCCAGTGTTAATGCTAATGAAAATTGGGTGCGGAGTAGAATCGATGGCAAAAAAATTCCTTGGATTGGGAAATTGATTTTCCACCCCTTTCAAAAGGAAAAATATAGCCCTCCATTCTAGCCACTTGCAGTCACGTTCCGCAGTTAATTTTCAGCACATCCAGTTTATCTTGAATTTCGCTTACTACTCATATGTAGGAGTTTTTTTTTCTTTTTAGTGTACTTTTTCTTATAATCTTCTAAACATCACAGATATCGGTAAGGACATCAAGATGAGTTCATTATGATGCAAGTATGAAAAAGAAGATGATTTTATATCCAGAAGAAAGCGGAAAACAGAGCAGCGACCAGAAAGTTTGATACGGATGAAACAAATATACAACGATGGCGTAAGTAACGTGACATGAATTTTGCCTGTAAATATTCAACAAAGTCTTTCTCTGGATCAAAAACAAAAAAAGGATTAGATGGCATGGAAGACGACATTGTGTGGGAAAATGGCGACGTACGTCGACAGCAGTTCCGAGGTCAGCTGTGACAGTGGGAGTGACGAGACATTTTTGGAACAGGATATTGGCGGTTAGAGCAATTACAGGCAGAAGTATGTTTTTAATACTAGTAAAATAAATTAATTATTCACTTATTAGTTCTCATTAAAAAATTTTTAAAAAATTTCTAAAGTAGGATATTGATAAACTTTTTGCACTATTTTTTAAATATTTTCGCAAAAACGTCTGGAGAATTTGGGGTGAGACTTATAATCGATGACAATGTTTTTTCACAAAAACAATAAATACGGAGTTTTCAAAAATGAATACAACTGGAGAATTTCTTTTTCTTGTGGTATACATATATACATGGTTTTCTTTTAACAATTCCATAGTACTTTTGTATAACAACGACGCTTATATATCATGGGGTTTGTTGAATAGTGGGGAAAACTTCAAAAAAAATAATTGTTGTGCTATAGAGCAGTGATCCGCAACCCCCGGTCCGTGGATCAAAGGGTACCGGGCCGCCTAAAGAACATTAAACTATTGCCATTTTATTTAAAGGGGTGCATTTCTCTCGGATTTGCGCAACTTTCCACGGAAATCACTTTATATTCCACGTAAAATCATTTTTATTCATTTTTGGTGTAACTATATTTTATTCTGAAGGCTTATTTAAAGGTAACTAAATTAAAATTGTTAAATCAAAACAATCTAAAATATAAACAATCAACGTGTCCCACCCTCAGTAGGCCGCGGTAAAATTATCAAACGTTGACCGGTCCGCAGCGATAAAAAAGGTTGCGGAGCACTGGCGTAACGTACACCCTTGCATCACGGGGGTAAGGGGGGCAGGACTCTAGGGGCCCAAGGCCTGACTTACGTTAAATACGTATTTACCCACTTTATAAAACATTAAAGGCAAAACCTGACTTTCAGAGGGGGTTCTAACATTCTCCGTTACACCACTGGTAAATAGATAGAAAACATTACAGTAGAGCCAAAGCCATTGAAATTCATACACCAAATAAAAAAAAAATATCGCACATAAAAAGTCGCACAAAAAGGAAATCGCATAAAAAAAGACCGCACAAAAACAGGTTCGACTGTAAATGAATACACATTTTTTATACATTTGCAAAAATGTATGACATAATTTCTATTTCTCTTAATGAATTAATTTTAATTATGCTTTGAATTTATTGCTTTTAGTTCAAGATTATTTTTGTCAGAAGTTTCAAGGGACATTAAAACAGAACATTATTTTCAAAAAAATTTTAATTTCAAAGAGTTTTTTGGGATAAATAATTTAAGTACTTATTTCAAGGATTGTATACAAAAACTTTAAAGATTTTGTCATAAAAGTTCAAAATTATATTCTTTAAAAGTAAATCAACAGACTAATAAGTTAATATTTTTTTTATATTTATAAATCAAAATTCTACAAATTATGACTCTGTATCAAAAGATGATACATAAATTTGCAATATATTCATCTTAACTTAAAAATTGCAAATATTTCTAAATCACCATTAATTCCTTTGTATTAAAAATTATTTTAAGTTATGCTGTTTTAATTGTATTTCCTTGAGTTCTTGAAACTCTCTCTCTCTTAATGTAGCATTTATCTGTCTTCATGCGTGTGTGTTATGCGTTTTTGAATTAAAAACTTCATTAACACAGCAAAAAAGGCAAATGTTATTTTAACTAAATGAGAATGTAATATTTGCTAATACCGCACTCGTTAAATATATGTTAAGCGATATTTTTCTTGTGTATGTAATAGAAATGATCAAATAGTCATTTAGAAGATATTAAAAGAGCTTAGATCTTAAAAGAGTCCAAATGTTTATAAGAACCTTACTTCGAATATTGAATCTTCGTAGTAGGGATTATAGATGCCATCAAAATAATCTTACCAGAAGTTAATAGGATTTTTATACCAACATTTAGAAGAGTCGTTGCTGTTTTTGACAGAAGTAATAAAAACAACAGTTATAATTCTCTTCGATGTTATTTGTTCACTGAGAACATCGATTAATTTCTGTTATACGTATTTGGAATATTCTAGAATGTTCTATTTGGAAGTTTCTGGTAATAACAAATATGTTTAAGCTTACGTAGTTACCAATGTGTGGTAAAAAGAGCAGACCGTAATCCATGGAATGTGACTGCTATTGAAAAGCGTTTGGAGAGGATACAAAATAAAAAAAAAGAAATTATTTAAAATGGTCATTATGGTTGGTAAAGAAACAAACAGAAAAATACTTTTGCTGAAGAAATATAAATTATTTTTTCCCTGCGATTAAAAAACTTTTTTTTATTCAATTTTCACTTGTCTTAAAATAAAATTAGATATAATTTGAATCGCAGTACATCGAAGTATTTTTTAAAGAGTTTCATTAGTTATTATATTATTGTTTTTTTTTAATTATTTTTTACTAAGTTTCCTTTTCACAAAATTAAATTGAAAAATGTGCAAAAATTAATAAATCGTGAAAAATCGATAATTTAACTGCAATAAAGTGAAAAGTTACAGCTTACAATTAATTCATACTATGCTTTCAAACTATGCTTCATTTCTTGAGTGTTGAGTGAGTGAATGAGTGAGTGAGTGAGTGAGTATTAACGTCGCACTGTTCAGCTACACGAGGGCTTTTGGCGACGGACCTCGTAATTGTGAACCATGGTCAAGTGACGTGGACGACACCTGAGCTGGCACCCCCTTCTCCTAACTACCACACCACACCAACAGGAGGACGTTTGAGCTCTCGACAGATTTAACAAGCATCGCTCCCCTACACGCCAAGAAATATTGGAAAGCAATGTGTTGCATTTGGAAAAACTTATTTCATAAAAGAAACTTGGGTAAGTGAGTGCTGAATATGTTTAAGGTATCCGACTACCCTAAAATCATGAATTTTTTCAAAAATTGACAATTTTTTTTTTATGATTTTATTTTATAGACCATCTTATTAGCTTAATAAAAATACCAAGCTTTTTATTTTCTATTCACTCGAACAAAAACTACAAGTGTTTTAATAAAAGAAGATGCCATATCTTTACACAAGATGTCAAACTTTAAAATGCGTTTTACTCGAAATGAGTTTTTTTCGAAAAATTCAGACGGGGATAGCGATTGCTCAAAAAGTTTTGAAACTAATTTGCTGAAATTTTTTGTGAATGTTTCGTATAACAGTAGAAGTGTTGTGACCTTCAGATTTATCAATAACTGTTTTATTTCAAAATTTACAGTCCTTTATGTGAATATAATCACTGTTTTTTGAAGCAATTTCATATAACAATTAAGATAGAGTGCTCTAGTTTTTGTAAAAATTAAAATATCTATTATCCTGAAAGTCATTTCAAACATGAATAACAAAATAGCACATTAAAACTGAAAAATTGAAAATTCGTTCAAAACATTTTTGTACAGAGTGGGCCCGTTTATGTAATTTTTTTGTACATTTTCACCAGTTTTTTTTCATTTTAATAATAATAAATTTTTTTTCTGTTTTCAATTTTACGATTTTTTTCTTAAAATATATTAAATAAATCTAAAAATCACAAA
>BMAV01008686.1:1144949-1165575 GCA_019973955.1 Trichonephila inaurata madagascariensis | reverse complement strand
AGATTAGAAAATGTATATAAAATTGTTTTAAGAATAGTATTACAATACAAAATAATTTAAGTACAATATTTTGACAAAAAATGAACACAGAATGACCCCTTTTCAAAATATTCTCCTTTTGTGAAAAATGCTTCTATTATAATAATATTTTGCCTGCATATAGCTCAGACCTCTGTACAGAGGCTCAACAAGAATTTTTGAAATATATAACTTAGAAGTGGGTTTATCCATGTTCTACGGCAACAGAGGGGAGAAATTTTAAGAAAAAAACGCCAATAATTATATTTCAATTGGTGGTAACTCTGAAAATATTGTGAGTTTTTCGAAAATTCTAGTTGAACCTCTGTAGAGAGGTCTGAGCTATATACAGGCAAAACATTATTATAATAGAAACATTTTTCACAAAAGGAGAACATTTTGTAAAAAGATTATTCTAAGTTAATTTTTTGTCAAAATATTCTATTTAAATAATTTTTTTTTGTCAAAATGTCCTTAAAACAATTTTATACATGTATTCTAAATTAAGTGACACTAAATATCATGAAAATTATCCATTTATGTGCTTTTTTAAAATCACGGTTCTGAACGTAGTCGGATACCTTAACTGCTCTTCTTCCAATTGGGGGATGTGGCATGCAGATGTTCAGCACTGTATGTAGGGTAGTAAAAATTAACATGAAGAGACTAGCCACTCTCCACCAGCATTGGTAGGTATTTTATGGCATTATATGACTATATATTTCTTTTAACTTATTGATATATAAGTCCTAGCAATAAGCGTCTGATTGTATCCAAATATTCTTATAACCCTTGTCTAAAAAGGACAGGACTTGAATTTCTAAAACGTATATATATATATATATATTTATAATTTACGCCTCCCGTAACCCCTCGAAAGTCGATTTGCTGCAAAACCCGTTCATGGCGGTTCTATACTCAACAAAAGAAACATGCTTGCTTAGTTTAAAGTATATAGATCTAATATTTCAAGAGTGAAATAAATTTTTTTTATCTGTAATGTCTCTGCAACCCCACCTAATCTTTGAGAATCAATTACCACAAAAACCTTTCTCAACTCAGTGAAAGAAACCTGCTGCCTAATTTAAAGTCTGTAGGTCTAATAGTTCAAAAGAAGTAATCTTTTACAAAAACGCCACCTAACCTTTGTTGGGAGTTGATTTCCTCTAAACCCGCTCTTAGAGGATCTCTACTCAACAAAAGAAACATGGCAGTCAAATTACGTCTGTATGGCTTAATATTTACCGACATTTCTTGTGGAGTGAGTAAGTAAATGAGTGAATAATCGAGGTGCTTTCCTCCAACATATATATAAATTAGTAGTTATATTATAGGACCTTATATATCCGTACGTGAAATCATTTAAGAAAATTATTGACAGGTAATATTATTTACATATTTGAGACTGGCTTGATGGAGACGTTTTGCTCCGGGATTTCATTTTGCTCAGCTTAAGAAGAAGCTTTCATCCTGGTCAACTAGTATGAGATGAGTAAAATTTGATTCTTTTTATAGTATATTATTTGATCTTCCCCTCATAAATTAATTAATCAATATTTTGATTTTGATCTCTTTCTGTGATTACAGTTGAACCTGTTTTTGTGCAGTAGATGGAGACCGCATAAAAATAAACGCACAAAAAATATTCAAAAATTTCATAAATTCGTGGAAATACTACAGAAATTTTTTTTATGAGGTGGATAGAGAGCGCATGAAAAAAGTCGCATTTACAAAATATGCCAATTATTTACGAAATTTATGTAAGAGTACTTCCATAACCAAATAAATAATTAAATATTACACATAGAAACATTTTAAAAACATATAGTTTCTCATTGTATATACGGATTAGTCTTTAAAATGCACATACATAATTCATCGCTACTCATCGTAATCCAAAGTCTTGTAATGAATAAGTTCAAAATCGCTTTCGTCACTTGAGGGTGCAATTTCAATTGATTTATTTTTTGGCAACATAAAGTAAGAGATAAGTTTTTAGGACGAAGGATGGGTGGTCACACACACACATTTGACTATAAATGTCACGGTAACCATATATACATGATTGTGAAGCCCTTTTTGGAATTTTATACTCCTTTCTTAAGTGGTATCTATTTTAAGAAAATGCTTTTCCAATTTGTTGTAAAGCTGGATCCCTTCATATTTTTATCCTCTCTCAAAGAGTCCGGCTCTTTTTGTCCGTCTTCATAATCTATCAAATTATTGATGATGTCACGGTCATTGAAAGTTTCGTCTTCAATCAAGCACGGGCTCCTGGAGCGTTGAGAGAAATTAACTGAATGCGCATTGTCGGGAGACTGTTTATAACAAATGAACAGAGCGTCTTGAAGTGTCTACATTTCAGTGGCGTAACGTGCCCCCCCCCCCCATCAAGGGGGGGGGGGCAAGACTCTAGGAGCCCTAGGCCTGACTTACGCTAAATACTAATTTACCCAATTTATAAAATATTAAATGCGAAACCTGACTTTCAGGGGGGGGGGGCGGAAGGGTCTTAACATTGTTCGTTACTCCACTGGTAAATAAATAGAAAATATTACAGTGGAGCCAAAGCCATTGCAATTCATACACAGCATAAAAAAAGATCGCACAAAAATAAAATCGCATAAAAAAGGACCGCACAAAAACAGGTTCTACTGTAGTTAAGTAGCTTTTACACTTCCTTACACTTAAGGGATCAAGACAAAATCTTACGAATTAGGTAGACTGATGATTTCGTCACTACCTATCTTACTAGAAACAAAAGCAAGGAAAACAAAACATGTATTTGAAATTAGTTTATACGTTTTGAACACTGATGAAAAACATGTTTATAAACTTTAAAAACTCCTTCAGAGAAATTCTGAAGAAAAACAGAAGTTTCTCATTTTTTAATATTTGTAAATAAAACGAACTGCTTAAAATTCACTTACTTTGCAGAGAAGCAAAGAATACTCGCAAGCTCCCAGTTCCATCGTGATGTTATTGTAAATAGCGGCAATTCTTCCTCACCTCCTTTGATGTTTACCTTTTTTGATGTTTACCTTTTTTCCGGGAGAATTGATATCAAATTTTCCGGAGAACGCATAGTAAAGATAACTGGAAAGCTAATGATATGAAGTATTGATTTCTCTCTCGCTTCAAATGTATTTCAGCCGATGAATTTAAATAGCAATAACAAGATTGATGTGCTGTGATTTTATGCGGCAAAAGTGTAAAACTGAGTATTGCAATTACTAATCCTTAACGACTTAATAACATTTAGTTTATGAAATTATTTTATGTATTTAGTTCAATCTGGTACAATAAATGCGCGCGCGCGCTTTCAATACTATATATATTTTTCTCTCTTTCTTTACTTTTTTATGCTAAGAGGAGTTTTCAAATTTATTAAATTTTCAGAATTCACTATTGGGAAAACAATACACGTTTGCAGTTTTGCCATGAGAAAATTATTTATTTTCCCCTCTTCATGCGACCTCTGACTAGAACCATAGCTAAAATTGCATTATTATCATATGTACCGTAATATGTGAAACCCCTTTGTACAGATGATACATATAATATATGTAAATCTTCAATTTTAAAATTTTCCACTTTCGAAATTTTCCAAATTTCGAAAAGGTCCAAAAAGGAATATTAATAATTTTCTTAAAAGAAATCATTGTTAATAGATTTTGAAAATTTCACTTACCAAAAAAAATATATATAAAGGAAAGAATAAGGATAAAATTACTCATATTCATGCATTTAAATAAGAATTTATTTTCACAAATATATTCTGGTTTGTATAGAAAAAATAAGTAATTAAAAATAGTAGAGAGTAGATGTAATGTTGAGGAGAAAATACTAGGCCCCAAACGAGAAGGAAACGATATTTGGATGGTTCTAAGTATCTCACAAATTGACTATGATAAAGGTTTTAAATATTTTTGTGAGCAAAGTAACTTGATTTTTTCGCCGGTAAACTTGTCATAAATCTTGCGGTGGGAAATGCAGGTACACTCAGTGTTTGAGCAATCGAAAGCTCTGTGAGAAAATTTTACACGCAATTTGTGATGTCTTAGGCAAGTTTATTGAACAAAAAGTTAAAGAAAAGTATTTTAAGGATTTCCTTAGATCCAAAAATTTCAGGTTTTCTCAACCAGATTTAGAAAATATAACCCAGATTTAGAAATAAGCATACAGAAAAGAAAATTTTAGAATTTTAAGGCTACACAGTACTCTTTTTCAAAAATTATTCTTGGAGACGGTAATATTTAAAGTAATTTATGTTTTGTTTTCAGATTATATTCTTAAATCGATTCTGAAAACAAAAAGTCAGTTTCACACGCCCCTATTTTAAAATCTTGAAAAATTACAAGTTCTTGAAATGTTTGTAAATTTTTATAAAATATTTAATTTTTGAAGTTTTTTGTTATTTTGAGTGATTTTTGTTTCTTAGATTATATTGGGAGCAAAAGTTACTTTTGGATTGAAAATTTATTCCTTTGTTAACTTTTGATAATTATACTTATAGCTAAACCAGGAAAAAATACAGAATATTTAAAAATATTCTAACTTAAACAATTTTTTTTTAAAAAAATGGATGGTTTTTAGATATATCATTTTTATTAGTATTCTATCTCTTCCAAATACAGAGTCTCCTAGCAAATTTTCTATTTTCTCAAGAAGAAAAATTAATGACAATAGAGTAAAAAGCTTGTAAGTTATATAAACTGTGTATAAATAACTTAGTTATACCTTGAAATCAATCTTAGTTAAGTAAATAGGAGGATTAATAAAACATAAACAGAATAATTTTAGTAGTGAAAGTTAAAGTCAATAACCATTTCCCCGTTCCCAGTGAAAGAATCGATTTGTTCCAAAGATTTTTAATTAAATTTCAGAGATTAAAAAGGCTTTAAAATGATAATTTAAAATAAGTGATAATTTATCATTTACTATGTAGCATTAAATATTTAATATGCAATATTTAATACCTAATAACAGAATAAAATGTTTAAAGACTTCTCTCAAGCTTGCATTTTTATAAGATAATAATGGATCAAAAGATATTCATGAAAAATTATACATAATAAAATGGTTTTCAAAACTATTCATGTGACTTGAACAACTAAAATTCACATTCTCTGGAGACTATGATGTGTGAATCAGCTTTATAATTTCAAATATAACTGTATAAATACATCAATAAAGACTTTATAAATGAGACATTAACAATAAAAAAGTAAGATTTAAAGGAATTACCAATGAATAGAAAATCAAAATTATCGTCGAACCCTTTGATCTTTGAACCAGAAGAAAAATCGGAGAGCATGTGTTAAAATGTTTGGAATTCTCGATGCACACAAAAGCCATAGTTAAATAAGTTTTTAATCGTTCTATATTTAAACATAACAATCTGAATAAAAAGAGCCAATTAAATATTATTTGTGGTTATGATGATAAATTAGAATATGAGTTAATTTAAACAAAGTAAGATATTCATTAAGATATGTATTTTAGAGTTTATGGCTATAGTGAGAACGGGTGAGTGCGTGTGACAAAAGAAGAGAGAAATGTCAGCAATTATGGTATTACAATTTTAATTTGTGTGTTTAATGCCAGTTAAATAGCTCAATACAATTTCAATATGAATTTTAATAAAAATTATCAGCAAGAAAGCAATTTAATAATAGGGGAAGGTATTTTCAATATTTTTCTTTCAGAATTGAGAATAATTAAAAAATATTAGATGCGGTGATTTTTTTAAAAATTACCACAAGAGGAATTTTGAAAGTTTTTTTTTAGAGCTCTTTGTTAAAGTAGCGAATAATACTTAAATTAAAAAAATATCAAGATTTAATAATTATTTCACATGAATGAAGAAAATTATTAGAATTTTTTTATGAACGAATACTCATAAGCTGCATACTAATGTTGTTATGATAAACAATGTTAAATTTCAATTAAATTCAATCAACTAGAGAGCTTTAAAGTTTGTTTGCATCTAATAAATTTAGAGTTTATTGTACTATAAAACCATGCATAAAAAAGAATTTTGCAATCAATTTTATGGAAGAAAACACGAATTCACGAAATACAGAATTCCTTGAATATGTAAATGGATCAAAATATTCAAGAAAGTCATTTATGTCATACAAAAGAGGTTTGGTAAATATGCTCTTTTTTGAAGAAGAAACTAATATATTTTACTGTGTAAATATTTTCGAAGAAATGAAGCGCATAAAAAGTGGTTTATAAAATGAATTTGTGTGTGATGTACTTTAATTTCTTGTGTAGCTTCTTAAATTTTTTTACATGACATGTGAAACAGAATTGGAAAGAAATACAAAATTCTACTGCAAACTAGGATTGACGATAAAATGGCAATCTTTTATAAATGCATAAAATCTTTTCTCGATAAATTGAATTGAATTTTCTCTATTCTCGATAAACTGAAAAAGGGAAAGAAAAGAAAACATATGTTTTATATTCTTTCACAGTATTCATGAGGAGGAAGCCGTATTAAACGAGTGTTTTGAGATGCTGTAACTGCTAAAAAACTGTTAAGATATTTAAATTATCTAATTAAGATGCTAAAAATATATTTTAACATTTTTTTCCCAAGTGTTGAAATTTCTGATTTTTAGACAGAAATTTTATAGTTTTATTGAGGCTTTGAATAATGAAACGGAGAGGACACAACTTAAGACAAAAAGTGCTATGAGACCTTAGAAGATTGAATATAATATGAGCTTTGATTTTTTTTATCGTGTACAAAATGTAAAATAATGTACACAATGTAAGCAAAAAATTGTATTGATTGTTGGATGTCAATTTAGTTAGAAAATTTTTGTGTTACTGAATGCGAAGGAAGAAAAACATAATATGAATATTTTGAAAAGTGGAATAATGTATATATAAGTCTTAACTCTCTTAGAAGGAATTTTATATTTTTCATAGAAAGAGCATTTTAATCTCATCGAAGAACACAAATGTTTTATTCATACGAAGTGAAATATGGAAAAACACTTGAAAATATTTTTGATTTTTGTGTGTGTGTGGAAGGTAGTTAAAATCTTCTGATAAATATTCTTTTTTTTTCTTCTATTTTAAAAATATTAACTGCCTACCTTATAAAAACTTTTAAATGCATATTAAGGTACTTTTTGAAAAATTTAGCTGATTTGATACAGTTATTTTAATTCCTACGCAATTTTTATTTATGCTTTTGTATTCTACTTAATTTTTTTGTTAAACATTTTTAAAAGGATTACAATTTATAAACTGTGACAATTCAAAATATTTTTCGAATATTTACAAAAAATTGGGTCGAGATTTTTAATACTATCCTTGAGTGCCTGAATTAGGAATTTTAAAAAATATATATTGTAAAAGTGGATTTATTCATATTTTGATATATCAGAGTTGAGAAAACAGAAAACACCGGTTAATATTTTGAATGGCACTAACTTGAAAATAATGAGAATTTTTCAAAATTTCTAGTTCTGGCTAGGTAGAGAAGTCTTCGCTCTTTTTATAGGCAATTTATTATTATTACTATAGAAGCATTTCCCACAGCAAGAGAATATTTTGAAAATACATTATTTTTCCTTCTTTTTTTTTTCCAGAAGTGCATTTAAAAATTTTTACAAAAATATTTTTCAAGCAATTTTATGCGTGTATTCTAATTTGGGTGACATATAAAAAAGAAATTTTTCACTTATACTCTTTTTCAAAATCACGATTCCAAAAGCAGTCGAATGCCTTGAATTTTTTTCAGACGATAAATATAAAATTTCATTTTGTATTTTTTTTAATGAGTTCTTAATTTTAATAGAATATTATGAGTTTTTTTCCCTTTAGTTTCCATGTTTATGGAATGGTGGAAATGGAATCTCTTACATTAATATGTTTCTCGCTGCTAAACGAAATTTTTTTTTTAAATCCTTTTTTGAGTTATTTTAGAATAACAGATAATTTGCAGTTAATAGATAATATTGAAAAATAATTCCCATTATCTTCACATCTTATAAACTTAAGCTATTTAATAAATATTTCTGAAATGTATTTGAGGTTTTGATTAGTTATGACTTCTGCATCTGCTTCCACTCCGTATGAGTACAAAAATTTAAAAACAAACATAATAAAATAGCGCTATATTTAAACAATCAATACGCATCTCCAGTTCCATTTTAAACTAATTAGCAATGCATGTTTTTTTATCGTTTCATTCTTCTTTATAACTAGAAACGTAGAAAGAGAGAAATTTTAAAATGATCTGTGATAATGAGATTATTCATTTTAAAAGTGGAGAAATTTTAAAATATATCTTTATTTTTCCATCTGATACTAAAAGGGTAAAACAATTGAAACTCTAAATTAGCACTCTTTAAATCTCTCACCCGAAAATGTTTATCGTAATTTTTTCTGTCTTGATATTCCTTTTACATATCAAATACTGTTTAATTTTACAGCAAAAAAAGTTTAATTAAAAATTACATTATAATCTTAAAAATTCAACTAATTTTGGGCATTTTTATCCAAGTAATGTTTTGGAGCTTTTAAAATTCTCATATAAATAATACTTTTGAAACACACCCCATTACGACGACTTTATTTAAGTGCCATTTATATTACCAATATAATTTTAAATAAAACAATTTTAAGGAACTCTTTCCCTTATGGAGATAAATGTTAAATATTCTTACTATAAAAAATTTGTGTTGTAAAAAAAATATGTAATTAAAGAGCTTTGAAGTGATCACAATTAAAATAGCTCTAGCTGCACTTTATGACCGTTCCAGGTGTGCGTATTAACCCTTTATCTACCGACTGTACTTGTAAGTACCATTTACTTTCAAATTATATAGAATAACCCTTTTTACTAATAGTCTAATGATATTTAGCAGCAACACTCTTATTTTCACTCTTCCAGGATACATGGCAGCACAGATTCTATGATGAGTATTTTAGCGGGAAAGCTGAATAGCTTTAAAACAAAAGACGCGTTTTCAGCTGACATTTTGATCTGACTGCGAAGAATGTCATTTTTGCTCCGAAAAAGTATTTAATGTCAAAAGGTAAGTGACTTATTTTATGTTGTTATGTTAGTTAAGACCTTAGAAAAAGAGAAACAGATTTGACTATTTATTTTAAGTGAACAATGCATATAACTTATTTTATAATTGAATTACATTGTGGTACTTATAAGTACCGACAGTACACTGGGTGTGTTAGAGCAAGAATTTCATTTTTTTTCTTCCTTGTGGTTTACTGTCGTTTTTTGTTGTGTTGTAGAGTCATCACTATAGTGCAATAGACTTATGTTTTTTTTTGTTTTTTTTTGGCATTTCTTTTTAGCTTAATTTATTTATTTTGCTTTTTTATTGTTTAATTTTAACGTTTTCAAAAAGTTTTGAACTTCGAATCTGAGTTTGTTTTTTTACCACACAATTAAATAAAATATCTATAATTTATTCAAAAATTAGCAACATTTTAATTTCCTTATTTGTTACTGACATTTAACAACTATAGATAGAAGGTTTTCAAGGTGTGCTATTATTATTTTCCTTTTCTTAGAGTGTCTAGCAAAAAAAATTAAAAATAACATTATATATAACTATATATATATATATAACTATATATATAACTATATATATATATATTTGCAACTCTATTTCTTTAACTATTTGATTTATTCGAAAAACATGTTCAAAATCAAATCATTTATAACCATAACAAGTTATTTTTCTAACTCTTATTCCTTAGGAGGGTTTTCCTTTTTTGCTGGAAGAATAAAAAATATCCGGTTATTCTTCTCAAGGATTCGAAAACTCAAAAGCTTTCATTTTATTATTTAATAATTGATTAAATTATTATCTCCAAAGTACTTATTTTTGCTGTCTAGTGACGTAAAAGATTGTTAATGACTTTATTTAGTTCATGATTGTTGTTTACAGACATAGAATTGAGATCTCTTAAGGAGTCTCAAGGGTGCTAAATATGTTTCGAGCGCACAAAATGTAAACAATTTTCGACTATGAATAATTCTTTGAGGTTAAGATGAAATGATTCGATTCTTTTACACATTTTTTTTGTAAAAGAATAAGGTTTCAAAAAAGTATAAAATGTCTAAAATATAATCGTAATTTTAAAAATAATAAGCACATGAAAATAAGAAATTTTTTTGTGAGAAATATATAGTAAGTTTTACCTTGCGCCTGATATTTTCTGCAATAACAATTCTAATTACTAGCAATAAGTTGATTTATAAAGTCAGATATTTCTGTATTACACTGTAGTATTTTTATATAAATAGAATAAAAAATAATATTTTTTAAAAAATAAAAATTACATTTTTAAATTAAAAAAAAAATTGAATGTTTTTGAAATTTTTCAAAAAGTTAAAAACATATAATACTAAAATTATGTAGGATTTAAAGAAATGATAAAGTTTATAATTCTATAAAGTTTTATACACATATATATATATATACATCAAAGTATGATAGTTTTTGAAACGTAATGCGCGTAAGTGAAAAAAACACAAACTGAGAAAAAAGGCTTTAAAGTTTTAAATTTAATTTGAGAAAATAAATTTTGAAACTTACATGTTAAAACGCTCCAGAATCATAAGTTATTCCTTCCTGTTGCTCAAACAGCTCAGTTACTTTAGTTTTTAAAAATTTATTTTGGCTCTGCGAGCCTCAAAAGATGATGCTAAGCTCCTCTTTCTTGACATAAAGATTCGACGATTGTCACGTTCAGCCAGTGATACGCATACATTTTTGTTAATTTTTAAGCCAAATTTCTCTAAAATAGTAATGAGTATTTGACTTCCATCATTAAAAATACTGGTTGCTAGATTTGCAGCAATCCCTGCAATATGAAGAACAAAACCAAAATAGTCTTTGGACAAAACTTCCAAATCAATGAGTTTTTTTTTTTTTGTTTCTCTTGTTGGCACACAAGGTGTGTATCTAAAGTCTCAAAAAAAAAAAAAAAAAAATTGGATTCTGTGTCTTACCTCTTAAACATTTCTTCAGGAGTGCCGAATGAGATAAGTCTGCAAATACAGGCTTAATTACATCTCGAACAGCTTTAGCAACTGAGGGTTTGTGTTTATAATTTTGTAAATTATTATTAATTGCTGCATTATACTTACACCATGTATTTGGAATTGCTGGACAAAACCAGACTCATAGATTTTTAATAATTTTATCAAAGCATTTCAATCATCATAAAAATGTACAGTAAGAGCTTAGATTTTAAAATTACCAAATGAGCAACTAGAAAATTCTTGAACAATAAAAGTATAGAAAAATTCAACAGAAGTTTTTTGTATTATTATATTATAAATGCCATAAATATTTTCGTTTTTGCAAAAAAGAATGATATATTCTCTGGTTTCATTCATTAAGCAGAGTAATAATATTTCTCAATGATCGCGTAAATTATAACTGCTTATATTTGTCTGTGTGATGGAGAATTATTTCTAAGAGAAAATATCTTCTTCACAGTCTTTCTTAGTGCAATGCAACAAACCTATTTTAAGGGGCTCGCTTCACGAAAATAACTGAAAAAATTTATTTTTAATTTTTTATTGGAAAATAAAGTATAACTGTTGATTCTAATGCAGTTTAATTTGTTACTCTAACTGAAATAGAAGTACTTTAGCAATCCAAACTATGGAGGTAATATGCATTACTTTAAGTTAAAAATGTTTGCTTAAAATTGCAATTTACTGAATATGTAAGTTACAACGCAAAAAGAACATTTTTTTACTTTGAAACTTTGCAAACATATTAATACCTCGTAAATAAATATTTTAATGAGAGATTTTTTTTGAAGAAAATTTACATGTTAAAATGTACATGAATTTTTATAGTTTGGAAGCTCTACCATGTTACTCCCGAAACGAATTTTTAAGCAATGAACTACTCGAATTTGTTAAAAATGTCCCTTAAACTTAGCCTTTTTTGAACTTTATGAAGGGAAAAGGCTGATCGAAGAGACCGCATTTTCTCATGTAAAGCATTTATTTTCAACTTTTCCAACTGTTTCATCTCATTTAAAGTAATAATTCATGCATCCCACTTAAAAATCATATACAAATTATCTACAGCGTTATTTTTAATGTCCTCTATTAAAATACTAATTAACTAATTTGAGAACCACCACGTATTCAGCAGGATTTTAGTAGAGAAAACACTGCTTTTTCCCTGAATTTTACTTTTTAGCTGAATTTCTGGGAAATGAGATTTGGAAATTAATAATAACGAACATTAAATATTTACAAAGGAATTATAACTAAATCTATCCAGAACACTCAAACACGCCACATAATCGAGATATAAAAGAAACTGAATACTTCCCCCATGAGCTGAATCAATAATACGACGGTAAATAAATAGGCAAACACTAAACCAAGAATCAAAATATTCCTTTCCCTAAGGGCATATGATTTCAGTGGAAAGTCCTCCATAAGTCGTATTGATTTTCTCACGAATTAACTCAAAGACATCGACTTTGGGGAATCTTATCACAAGCTAACTCTATTGCTTATACATCAAAGTACATAAGCATAATCGGTAATAAAAGAATCACTCAGAGAATCAAGAAAATCTCATATATTTTTATTTTATCAATATATGTTTATTGCTGAATATATTATGTGGCTATTTTTTATGTGTATGCATGGTGGTAAAATTTTTAACCTTTCAGTAGAATGAAAAATTCTTAGTTAAAAATTCTACTCTCACAGTTTCTATCTCGTGATTTAATTATTTCACGAACTCATGTTATAACACTTTCATTATAAAAAAAAATTAATGTAAAATCACTTAACTATGCAGTATGATTTGGAAAAAATAAAACAAAAATTGACACAGTACTTTCATTTTCGAGATTTCTATTACTTTTTTAAAAGATGCACAGCCTAGCAACAATATTGCTCAATGGATCTCAGTTTAATAAAATCAGAAAAACCATTGTTCAAATGGTTCTGTTTAAACAATTATTTTTATAATATGCGAGCAACAGGTAACACTTCTCTCTCCTCACTATTACATATTCTAAAGCATCGTTTAACATATTAGTCAGTCATGCCAAATTTAGAAACTCAAAAAAGAAAAAAAAACTCAGCAAATATATATTTGATTGAAACGATAGAAATAATGAAATATGTGAAAACTTTAATCCACAGAATCACTAAAAAGTAAAAGAAATATTAACACATAATAATCATGAGTAATGTTTTATAAAACAACCAATTTTGAGAATCCACTGAAAAATCAAAATTGCTGAAATAAATTACTTTCATAAAATACTTTTGACATCAAACGTAAAAATCAACACAGAATATCAAAGGAAAATTAGTAATGTTTCTCATTGCTTTCTCTAATAATTTCCGAATTTTGTGCGAAAAGTTGCAGTTTTGTTTAAACATCTAAAAAGTGAAGGGTACATTCTAAATTATAAATAAAAAAGAAACAATAGAAGTTATAGAAAATTATTATTTTTCACTCTCTTTTTCAACGGAATTCATATCTTTTAGAATAGTGGTTCTTAAACTTTCAGTCACCGTGGTTCCCCTTTATGTATCAGCCTGACGTCACGGACCCCCAATATTTTGAAGACCCCTCTCTGACTCCCAAGACATACATGGCTGAGTGATTCAAATGTGGATCGTTATCGTGTGGAACTCAGTTCTTAATCTTTGCGCAAGTGTTTCTACAACATATTCTTTGAAATTGTTACGTTATAGTAATGGGAATGTGTAGATGCAAACAATAATAATAATAAAAAAAGCGAATCAATGATCTAAATACATGCTCAAAGATTTTTTCATTGGGGACAATTTAGTGATCTAATCTAGGATGGTACACATTTCAATTTTTCCTCGATGCCGTTTAGAGTTCGTAAAAGAGGGAAATCTTAACATTGAATGAGAGACCTTAGTGGACACCCTAGAAACAACGAGCTTGGAACCCCCGTGGTCCACGGACCACAGTTTAAGAACGGTTGTCTTAATAATCTAGAACAGTGATTCCCAAAGGGGTCTATATAGACCCCCAGGGGTCTATGACCACCTGCAAGGGGTCCCCGCCAGCGAAAAAAAAAATTGGAGGTCCATAAGGTGTAAATGGGGATCTAATTTTACTGATTTATTTACTAAATTTAGTGAGGTTAATTTATGGCTACTAGGTGACAGCATAAATCTTATTAATATAAGGACCATTTCAGCATTTATTTCGAGAATTAAATTATAGAAGCATAATATTGGGCATCCCGATTTTTCTGGATTTGTCATAGACAATCTGCCAGGACATTTTAACCGACGTTCAATATTTAAATGCCCTTTACTAAGATTTTGAAACTAGGTTTATGAAATGCTTTTTTATAGTAATAACCACAGTAGACAGTGAATTCATATTGTCTCATTGAAAAAAATGTCATATTACAATAGGAACTGATCATAATACGCCCTAACTATCTTAAAATAAAGTTTAGAAACTAATGTCAGCAATTTTCGGATTTAAAATAGATTCCTGTTATTTGTCGTGAATTTTGGAATATCGTGAGAAAGTTTGTAATTGCTTTTCCTAGTGAGATGGAGTTTCAGTGAATTTGCAAACTTTAAAAACAAAAACAAAAAAAAGGAGGGGGAACTAGACACTTACTATATATATATATATATATATATATATATATATATATAACCAAGAAGATTTAGGATTAAACCTGACTAGACTGATATTAAATATTAAAAATTTGTTATTGAAGCACCACATTCATCACTATCATTAAAAACACGTGTTTGTTGTTCAGTTATTTTATGTATTAATTTATTTTAATTTTAATTTAATTCATTAACATGTGAAGCAACAGTTAGAAATTTAATTCTTTTAAAGTAAGCAGTAGTACCAGTTGTCAAAAAGACATTTAAGTTGATAAATTGGCAAAAAATCAATATTAGGTTAGCAGGGGTCTACCGGAAACCGAAAAACATGACAAAGGGTCTATGAGACAAAAAAGTTTGGGAACCTCTGATCTAGAAATTCTGTGTTTATTGGACTGCTACTATTGTTATATAACTAATTAAATATATTATCACGAGACTTTTAAGTTAATAGAAAGAATGATAATCTACTACAGTAAAAAAATAACAACAATATATTACATGTGGAGATTTTTTAAATATCTAAAACAGTTGGGATAAAATCTTTGATATTTTAAGCATTAAAGAGTAATTTAAAAAAAAAAAAGAAAACCTTCTTAATTTATTTTTGGAAAGAAAATTCAAATGAAGGACGTTGTCAAAATATTTGATTTTCATGAAAGATTTTGAAAATTTCGCACAGAAAAAAAAGTACCTAGTATAAGATCAAGGTCACAGAAATCATCTTACTGTATTAGTTCTTGTCTAAATAATTGTTTGGCTTAATTGAAAAAGCTGATGAAAACAGAATTATAAAACATTTCCTTAATTATTGGTTTAGAGATGAGAAGAAAGTAAATAATACGTCACAAAACAACTGGAATAAGAGGACAAAAATTCGTTTCTTGTTTTTGAGCAGATCGAGTATCTGCTACTTTGGAACATTAATCAAAATGAGACAACGATACGTGACTCTAACCTTATAACAATTGTACAATTGCCGTTTTGTGTGCTAATAGTTTGTATTGTATATTTTAAAGGTAACATAATTATATATCTCCTTACTGGTAATTCAAAAATGAAGGGACAGGTTTGATAAAAATTTTTCCTGAAAGTTTGCTTTTAAATGTATGTGGCTAGGTTAATCTTAAAATTTTCCAGTTTTTTTACTTTAATACACAATCAAATAAAGATTAACTCTTTTAAAGAAACTTGATGAAGCAAAAAATGTAATGATATCAATAACTATATAAAAAATGAAAGACACGCACGCACGCACGCACGCACGCACGCACACACACACACACACACAATTATAAACCAATGTGATTGTAATACGACACTGTGTTTATATCTAAAGATTGAAGTATTTTAAACAGTAATATCGAGAGTAGCTCTGTCGAACACTAAAGTGTGTAGCATGATAAACACAGGCTAAAAAGAATTTTAAAAAAGGTTGCTGTGTAGCATTATGAGATGAATCAGTGAACTTTGTGTTATTTTCAAGTTCAGAATGACATTAATCTGTTGTCTAAAATTCTTGATACAATTTGTGAGAGTTATTAGGAGAAACAAAAAGTTTTAGGCTTTTGTTTGAAAACTGAAAGCTTTAAACTAAGAATGGAGTAGTAATAGCAATCAGAATGAGTGAAAAGCTTAGAGAAATTAATTATTTTATTAGTAAAAAAAAACTGCAAAAAATTTCAGTTGCAACAATTATTTAAAGAATTAAGTTTATTACAGTATAACATGTACGAAATAAATAGTGTTAGTAGAATTTTTCAAATGTTTGAGAAAGAGTATCAGGTCTGGCCATATACACATAATGTACGAAGTGAACAGTTAAAACTAATTTTCCAAAAAAACTTAAGCAGATTTAATACATATTTTAAAATCTTTTGAGGTTTAATTTGGTGAAAAGATACGTTATTAATGCATTATTTTTAATACCTCATCCTATATGAGATTGTGAAGAAAAGTGAGATAACATTATTGATAAAAAGACTAATTCTTGGAGCCTGGTCACTAAGGGAAGGATACTAAATGAGATTTTTACCTTTTTTCAAGTCAAGAAGCATTTATCTCTGCATTAAATTAAACAAAAATGTAATTCTTTCAAGATTATAAAAGCAGAATATACGAACTTTTATTTAAAATTGGGTATTTTAATTAAAATATGCTCTGGTGCTTGTTTTCTTTGCTGTAAAGGGAAAACAGACTACCACAAAAATTGAAAAATTTGTAATGATCCTTAAACAAGACTGTATCTGATTTTAAGAGATTAAGAAATGTGTTTTGCAATTTTATAATTTGATTTTGGAGTCTCATGAGAAATAAAAATGTAAGAATTTTGACTGGTAAGTAAGAAAGGTTTGAAAAATTTGTCCAATTTTTCCGATATAAATTCTTAACATGATAAAGATATAGTATGAATGAATTATATTGTATATATATATATGCTAAACCAATTAAAAATCGAAGCTTGAAAGTTATTTAGGAATCTGAAGTTGATAATTCTTAGAAAGGAACGTATAGTATATTATGGTTTATACTTTCTTTTAAATTGCTCTCTTGTTAAAGTTCTTTTACTTTTTTTCTCTTTAGTCTTAACAGTCTTTCCGATATTTCTTTTTTTATGATATGTTTTTTTATGCTTCTTTTCTTTTAATGTCTCATGAAATATAAGATCTGATTCAGTAATTAATTTTTATGTGTTTGTCAGTTCTACCTTTTCGCTACTTTACCTACTATTTTTAATTTTATTTTGCGTTTCCCCGATTCATCTGACATGTTATAACTGAACAACTTCCGTCACCTTTTAAATAAAAATACATATTTCTCGACATATCTTTAATGTTATTCTTGTTCAAATCATATAAATTATATTAGCGTATTTTAATAAAGTTATTCAATTAATTTTTTATATCTTAATACGCTTTATGAATTTTCGCAACAAAGCACTTAGCATTCGCAAAAAAAAATAATATAACAGTAAGTAATACGAAAAATTATTGAATAAAGAACAGCAAATAATATAATTTCTAGAACATAGAGTTGTTTGCCTAAAATATTTTATTCAAAATAGGAAAAGAGTGTCTTTACAAAGAAAATTTTGTGTTTTCACGTTTGAAATACCATGTTAGAATGAACGAGAAGGGAATCATTATAAAAACGTGGCTCATAAATTAATCGTTTATGTTAGGTTTTTATAAGACTGCAAACAATATAATAAAAATGAATTTTCTTAGTATAATGATGGTATAAATCAGAAAGAATGGGTGGACTGTGATAAAGAATATGAAAATTCCTTCAATATAAAGCATACATGTAAAATTTGACAACAGGAAACAGTATTATTGAGAAAATGTTTTTATGGAGAAAGGAGATAAAGTAACTCAAAGAAAAAATGTGCGTAAGCATCTGGGATTAAATATATAGTCCCAGCAATAATTTATTGGGGAAAGGGGGGAAGAAAATTTCCAAAACGGTTAATGAAAATCATCTAGGTAGATCTCGAATGACATTGAAACGTTTTATAAGTTGCTTTTTAGAAACTTAACTAACATTGCATGATTTTCAGAGTTTACCAGCATAGTATGCAAAATACAAAGTGAGGTAATAGGGAAAAAGGGGAAAAATAATTACGGGAAAATAAATGGTAATTGAAGGATAACAACTGAAATTATTAAAAATTTATGATGTATGAATATTATACGAGTTAGTTTGTACTAAAAATATGAAGCATCGCGAAGGAATGAGAAATGAATTTTTTTTTTCATTCTTCAATTAACATGAACCGAAAGCTAACTATATGTTTTAAGAATAGGTATTGCATATGGGAAACTTTTTTAAAATTCTCAAAGAAAATATATAACTTACTATATGCAATAGGAGGAGGGAACTGCAGTTATGTGTTTTATAGATTAAAATTTGAATATTGTGTTTCTAGAAATTGGAAATATGCAATTATAACCCTTTAATAGGTATTGAGAAGTAAGGATATAATTTATAATGAATGTAAGAATTTTTTGTAAAAAAAAAGGGTATTAAAAATCGAGTGTTCAAAACTTTTTACAAGATATGCAAGATTCCTGAGGGAAATATGAAAAATACTATATTTAAGAATTGAATAAGAATTTTTCGATTTGTACACATTTTTGGATATTCTATTGCATTATATTTACCAAAACATCTCTTGATTTTAACTTGCAAATACTGAGAAAAGAATGAAAAATATATTTTAATCTTGCCTCTCTGACAGTGACTTTGAATTGCTCTTATATAAAATTTTATTTTTGAGCGGAATATGTATGCATGTTTGCTTGCATATATGTTGAAAACATTTTTCAATTTCATGTCAAGAAAAGAAACAAAGAAAAAAATTGAAATTGTAACTGTCTTATAGATGTCTTACACTCTTATAAGCGTACGTGAAATGGGGAACATAGAGAATACGTGAGTAGGTTAAAGAAGTTATGTTATGATTTACTAATATTGCACAGGACAGCCTTAGTTTACGTATGATAAGAGAGCTTTGAAAATCGCACCAATACCAAGCTATTAAACAATAAAATCTTAGAGCATCTATGCATGTTAGTTTTCAACTCGCTAATGAGTGTGGGACTCGATATTTTTTCCGACGAAATTTGTTTGTGTGGAATAATGAAGTTGCTATACGACATATACCTGTTGACTTCACAAGTCTTTAATGATGTGATATTGAGGTAAATGTATGCAGAATATATTTTCAAATTTTGAATCATCTTCAAAATTTGAAAATGTCTGAAAAATTTGAAAATTCATCTCTAATAATTCGTTGAGTAGCTCTAGTGATACGTTGTTAAGATGATATCGTAGTCACAGCATTCTCTGTATATTACGTCAACTTGTAATGGCCTCCCCCTTGGGGAAGCCTCTTCCTCATCTAATCGACCTAAATCTGTGGAAGGTAAAGATTGATGTGACCTAGACTAACCATGATAAATCCAATTTATTATGACTAAAGATAATATTCCAAGACAAGCAAATTATGAAAGGAAACTCTAGAGTGATATAACAAGAGCTCAAACCCTATGTAAATAAGCGTACGAAATTTGACTCTCTTAATTTTACTCAATAGTATCTTAAAAATCCTATCTTCCTTAATTTATTCTAATAGTTTAAGTCCGAACTTTAGTCACACGGCGAAATTCTGATCCTTACCGTAACAGCACTGCTTTCAGTGATTCAGCTCCTTTTCCTTCTAATTTACGATTATTAAACTTCAACTACATATATACTAGCTAATCTATCATGGTTTCTTCTTGAGAGGGATGGCTGTGAGATAACTCGATTGCTGACCCAAAGATTCCCCAAGAGGATTAGTAGAAATTCTCGAAAAGCCCCTTCACAAACTGTGTGGACTATCTTCAATTAAAAACGTTAAAATCTCAAATAAAACTTGCACTATCTTTAATCATATCTTTATTGTAATGGAATTACATCCAGAATTCCTCTTCCGGGGTTTCTTACCCCGTGTTTAGTTTTTTTGTGCACTTTTGTTGGAAATTTAAGCAGAGCATGTAAATGAGGTGTCTTAAATTTTAATTCAATAATAAAGTTTATTTTTGGGATGAAATAAAAAAAATTCTCTTCAACCACTCAGCCAAAGGTTTTATGTGAAATAAATCTAAAAATTCAATATAACTATAATAATTTAATAACAGAATAATGTATTTTCCAGTAATTAATTATATGTAGTAAGAAAATAACTAATATCCAAATTTATTTTTCTTCTTGTTGTTTTTTGTATAGTGTAAACTTTAGACAGTTGATATAAGAGCCTCAATTGAATATTTGCCATTACTTGATGTACCAGAAAAAGGAAATTTGTTCAAACGCTGTTATTATTTGTTTAAGGGGAAAAGATCGAAACTAAAAATTAAATTTTTTTTTCGAGGAGTCTGTCCACAACGTAATCTTTTT
>BMAV01008686.1:1086610-1139949 GCA_019973955.1 Trichonephila inaurata madagascariensis | reverse complement strand
GATAACTATGTTAAGAACTAAGTTTATCACATTATAAGATTTATGAAACAGAGCTCTAACAGGTTTATCAAATATTTGTACAGAATTATAAAACAGGCATTTTAGAGCAAGTTAGCAATTAAAAAAAATTCTGCAAAGAAAACTTAGCTGATTCAAATCATAAGTTTAAATCATTTGAGTTTTTATACGGTGAGAAACCGTTTTAAGTTATTATATTTGTTTTAGTCTCACCTTATACAATTTTGAAACTGCGAAGATAGATGAAGTAAAATTATTGGTAAAAGGCTTACACCTGTAGAAAAACGGTGCTCTGGAAGGGTTACTAAATAAGATTTTTATCTTTTCCCCAGCCAAGAAGCATTGATCTATGAATATTTAATAAAAGTATTTGCATCTATTTCATGATTGTGAAATAAATCATGCTTTATTTTAAATCGGATAGTTTTATAATTATGTAAACTATACGGGAAAGGGAAAAATTCGTCACAAAAATTTAAATTGTTTGCAATGATTTCTTAAACAAGACTCTGTCTGATTTAAGGAGATTATGGAATATAAAGTGTTGGGGCGCCTTCGAACGTAATTGGCGACTTCAGGATTGCCAGAATAAACATATGTAACGCGCCATTTAATTATCAGGAGAGAACGCTGATGCAACTGATTGAATTAACATGAAAGGCATGATGCTTTGGGCAGAGAGCTTTAAAGCGATATTTCTTCTTAAACCCTGTAAATAGTCTTTAAATGTTTGTGTGTGTGAGTGTAGTGCTGTGAAGTTATGTTTAGTCATCAATAAACTTATTCCTATACCAAGGGCTCTTTATTTATCAAATAGAACATTAAAATCAACGTTACAGTCCTCTTGCTCTCCATTGAATTCTCGACGATCATAAAGTGTGATTTTAAAATATGACTTTGGAGTTTCTTTCCCCGAGAAAAGTGATGTAAAGATGTTTGTTGTTGAATGAATGAGATAAGATGTATGGATTTGTTTCTACTTTTACATTTACACATGAGGTACCATGAATAAATTTTGATGTACCTAAAGAGCTTTATATTGAAGATTCAAGGATATTTAAGAATCTGTTACTAATAATCTGTACAAAAGAAGGTAGGATACACATTTCTTTTAATAAATAGCTGTCTTGATATGAGTCCCCTCTTTTCCTCTAATTCTTTATACTTTAAGTCTCATTTTCGATATTTCTTTCTTATGTTTTTTACATAAGTTTCTATGATTCTTTTCTTTTCCCTTTTTTTTTATCGATTATTAGATTTGAAATTATATATATTTTTTTTCGAATCTTCGTCAGCTCTAGCTTTCAGCTACTTTTAATTTAATTTTACTTACCCCAATTCATCCCTCATCTGTTAACAGAATAACTCCTGGTTCATTTTTAAATAAAAAAAAAACGTATTTTTCTTGACAAATCTTCTATATATTGATCTTCAATATAAGCCCAATGAGATTAATTACACTTACGTAATTTTATAAAATGTCTTTTTTTTTTATTGAAATGTGTGCTAAATTTATCAAAAATTTATTCACCTTACGAGTGTTTAAAATGTAACATTTAGATTTTTCTCCGAAAATTTAACATCAGTGGCAAGTATTCGCAGAATATCCCGTATTAAAAAGAAATTGGTTACACGAGATATATTTGAAAAAGTATACTATTGCTAAATAAAATTTGAGTTTTCAAATAGGAAATGCAATGTTAGTATGTATGAATAGGGATGAAAAGTATTATAAATACACGGCTGGAGTAATTTTATCTTGTATGTACGAATTCTGTGTAAGACTAAGAGTAATATAATAGGGAAAATGTTTCGTATCATGAAAATGGTACATCTGGTAAATCTAAGGCAGTTGTACTTAAGAATGTGAATAATAGAGAAACGATAAAGCATATATTTAGAAACATGACAAAATAAAAGTAAACGACCGAGGAAAGGCTTAGAAATCTTCCTGGTGAAATAAGATATAGCCGTTCGAAAAAACAGAAAAATTTTAGTTTCACTGAAAAAGTTTTGGTAAACAACTAGGATTAAATGTGCAGTTACAATAGTAATTTATTCTGGAAAAGGGCAAGAGCATTTCCAGAAAGTTAAATAAAAGCCCTCCCAGAAGATATCAAATGACATTGAAATGTTTTATAAATTGCTTTTAAGAAACTGGACTGGCAATGCAAGTTTTTTAGAGGTTACCAGCCTAGTATACAAAATACAAAAGAGATCGTAAGGAAAAAGGTAAAGAAATAACTGCGGGAAAATAACTAAAATGGGAATTATACAGGAAAATAGAATTAAAATACATGTTGTGTGGTGTTTGAATATTATACTAGCTAGCTTTTTCTAAAATGTGATATATTGAAGGAAAGAAAAATGATTTTTTTTTTTTATCATTTTTCAATGAAGATGAAATGAAAGCTACTTAGTGTTTTTAAACTGTGTATTTTATATAGGATGAATTTTTAAATATTCTAGGAAAAATATAAAATTGGATATGTACGTGAGGGGAAAATTCTGGTTGCCTTCTTTCGATTAAATTTTCAATATTAGATTCTTGAAGTTTTAGAATGTAGTTATAGTTCTTTAATGTTCTGGGAAATAAAGGATATTATTTATAAAGAATGTAAGAAAGTTTGTATCAAAAAATGTAATAAATCGATTAGTGAAACATTTTACGGAATATGCGGTTCAAAACAACAACAACAACAACAAAAAAAAAAGATAAAAACTATATTTAATTAACAGACAAACATTTTTTTTATCTGAACACGTTTACTCTTATTTTGTTTTATTATTTTTAGGAAAAAAAGTTTTTTTAACTACAATTACTGAGAAGACAATGAAAAATACATTTTAATTTTAGCTGATAGCGATCTTGATTTGATCTAATATAAAATTGTGAGTCTAATATATATGTATTTTTGCTTATGTATGCCTTTATGATATTTCTCGTTTTTATGTCTAGGAAATAAATAAAGAAAAAAAAAATTATTTTGTAATTTAAAGTTGTCTTACTTTTTTATCAACTTCCAAGCAATTGTGAATATTTAGAAAAAATATGTAGGGTAGAAAGATAGTTTGATTTATATATTTTACAGTAAAACCTGGTATATGTAATATAAGAAAACTGAAATTCACATCAATACCCATTAGTTGCATGGAGGACAGAACCCAGTACCTTCTGATCTGTAATCACGTAACTTACCACTAGACCAAAATGATCACTTTAGTCAGAAGGCTGTTACTGGCTTATATTGATACCCCGCTACTGTTGTAAACTCGTTTTATCTACTGAAGACAGTTAAATTTTCAAGCACTTATACAAATTATTTTCCTAATTGCTAATGGTTCTTGGGCTCGAGATTTCTACAGATGAAATTTGTCAGTGTAGAATAATGGATTTACTGTACGATACATTCATGGTGATCTTAAAAGTCTTTAAAAATGTGACATTGAAGTAAGTATATGTGGTATAGAAGCTCACACGTATTATTCTCAAAATCTGAAATTGTCTGAAAAAGTTTAAAAATTGATCGCTTGTTTCTAACTTTTCTACTATCAACTTACGGTAAAATAGACCAAAACTCAAAAATTTTATTGTTTTTTCGAGGAAGTCTGTTCACAATGCAATCCTTTTCGTACTCACTCCGTACGTCTTTTTTTGATTCAATGAACATAAAAAATAATACTCCAAAGAGAATCTTTGACTTAATATTCTTTGAAAATCTAGTTTTGTAGTAATCGGAACCATATCATGATTACTAATTAATTAAAAGCATGAATTATATCTTGATTTTATTGTTTTTTTTAAAAAAAATTTAACAATTTTTATTCTGAAACAATTATGATGAAATAATTCGAACAGTTTGGTTATATGTATTGTTAATATGCTTCATTGTATCATTGCTGCATGATACAAAAGTGAATTTAAAAGTTTCATCCACACAAAATTTTTGTCCCGAGTTCATAATCTTTTACTCTCGGATACATTGTGATGAGGCAATTATTATAATTTCCCCTGTTTACAGTTTAAAAATTTTATGTCCACAAATTATAAATCAAGTTGTGAAGGTCTTCCCGACGCGTCTAAGGGTCTGGAAGGGACGGAAGGATGACTAGCCATATTCAAAATAACTCAGTTTATTCTCAGTATCAACAACAACACAAATCCATTTAATCAAAGTTAAGAGATGCACCCAGACATCAAATATGGAAGTCAATTAACGAGGTATGCGATATATGAGAAGACTAAATAATTGGATCACTTACGTCTAGTCAATAGTTCTACTTCTCTTAGCTACCTAATCTAGTTTAATTCCTAGTTGACAGATCATCAACTTTAATATTTATACTAATCAGCTAATAAATATCCCCGCATTCTGCACGTTTAATTAATCACTGCTCACCGTCAGCAGTCTAACCTCTCTCTCTTCTAACCTGAAAGTTTCAACTTTATGTATAAGTCTTAATTTGAAACGCTCCCGCCTCCTTCTTCGGGATGAAGCTTTATAATATAATAATTTTTAAAGAGTCAATATTTCCCAAGAGGATTAGTTTTTATAGGAACCCGGATAGACCCATCACAAACTCAAAAAATAATGTTGGTCTCCCGATGATCCTCTTACATATGTCTTCCAAAATATACAAATACTTCCATATACCTTAAATTGATTTATATATCTGTTGGACTTATTTGTGTTTGAGACAATAATTTGTAATCCGCTGGGCGTCATCTAAATTCATTATGTCCTTACGTTAGTGAAAAAAAAAACATATTTCGAATTGTTTCCTTCATTTTTAAAAGTTAAATTTAAAATTAGCGAAGAAATTCTATTTTATGATTTTTGTATGAAGAATTATTAAAATGTGTTATAAGAATGAAAAATTCTAAATGAAAAAAAATCTCTCAACTGATTTCAATTATCAGCAAAAAAACTGCTGTAAACCACGATATATTTCATACTTCTCTATTATTTATCCCATTATTATTTTTAAAAAATATATATTAGAATCATATTTGCCGATTTGAAAATTTCAATACATATAATAAGTTACATATAAGAAAATATGTATATTTACTGGCATTTTTTTCTCACATCAAATTTCCAATCTACCATTTTATATAAAAGTACTTATTCAAATCCATTTTTTTTCCTAAAAGAAACTTTAAATACTTTTCCAAACTTAGATGATACTTGGCTGTTTTTAATGACACATAAACATAAACACACAAACACATTAATTGTTATCCTCTAAGTAGCCAAAAATTCTGTCCACCTGCTCTTAAACCTTTTTCTAGTTAAGAACACGACAAACATTTTTTAAAATATAAATTTGAAGTACAAAACTCCCTACGATGATATTTTCTCTCAAAATCTGAATTATTGGCATTTTATCGATTTTCTTACCATAAAAGCTATTGCAGCCTCTAAATATACTTTACGAGAAATGATTAAAGGTCCTTCCAATTTGAATCTGTGTGATAATGTTAAAAGTAAAAATTTCATAGCAGAAAAACGGAAAGACAACAAATAGACACGAATACATAAATACGAATACAAATTCAAAAGCCCGAGCAATCAATTATTTTAAATTTTCTGAAATCGTTAACACTTGGAACTAAACAATAAAATTAATTAAGATATTGAAGAACACAGCTGTCCAGTATTTCTTGAAAAAGGAAAGAAAAAAGTAATTGTAAGTTTGTGAAATGAATTTTTGATTATGCTTTGTTGAGGTAATTAATGATCTACTAAATCCCACACGAAACTCAATAAAATACATTTCAGTAAAAATTAAGCTTTAATTTCTATAATCACACTTTTTTCGCTTACACAATACATATGTATAATTTTTTTTAATCTCAAGTCAAAGACCATTGTTGCAGCTACAGCAAAACGATAGTCGAGATCATGCTTAAAAAGTAACAAGTAACTAAGTTTCTTTGTGAGAACACTGAAAATCTCTTTAGGTACATTATTACTTAAGCACTCAAGAATTTTTAAGTCTTTTGTAGTGATGAATTTTAAATATTTACAACGCAAATATAATTAATCTCATACAAATCATACAAAACGCTCGAAAGTACCACTTAACCGAGATAAAAAAAATGAAAATTCCCCGAGCGCTGAATCATTCCCATGTCCAGAAAAATGCAAAATTCTAACCATGAATCAAAATCTCCCCGATGCGCAAACTTTCTGATGATAAGTTCCGGTGCCTTGTATTGATTTTACCACGACTTCAATCTGTCTCACACTAAAATTCCAGAACTCGCATTCCCAGTTAACCATTGCTTCTAAACATCAGAGGCTCCCAAACTTTTTTGTCTCATAGACCACTAGCCATGTTTTACGGTTTTAGGTAAACCCCTGCTCAACTAATATTGAATTTTTTCAAATTCATCAACTTAAATTTTTTTTTTTTGACATCTGGTAGGGTGCTACTTATTTTAAAAGATTTAAATTTCTATGAATAGTGAAATGTACTGTGAAAAACTTAAGAGACACATTTTAGCTCTAAACGTTTATTAATTACATTAAAATTAAAATGTAGTATCTGTTACATCAGCGTTTCTCAAACTGTGGTGCGCGCCCCCCTTGAGGGGCCTGATAACTCTACTAGAGGGGCGCGAGCATATTGAAAAGTCTAAAACGAAAGTTTATTCAAAAAATTATTAATTTACTGAAAGTAAGCAAACAAAATACTTTCTGACATAATAAAATATAAAATACACACACATTTACACTGATATAATACACTTAAAAAGTATCTGTACTGTGTACAATGCATTTTATTATTGATTTAACAATACTAAGTTAAGAAAGAGTTTGATAACTACCAGTGACCCCATGCGCTTGTATAAACACTTATCTTGATGATTTTTTGTACGGTTTATAATTACTTCCTTAACTGCCGATTATATATATAAAAGTTACGCAGTTTGCTTCCCGATGCCACGGTTTTCCACATAGACGCGCGTATTTCAATGGTTTTTTTTTGGGGGGGGGGGAGGGGAGAAAAGGAAGAAATAAGCAAAATCCTCGGAAATAAGTAAATCCTTTGCAAAGACTGTCAAGGTCCTTTTATTATGTTCCAAGGCCTTAGGAATAATTTTATGGATAGCAGTGCACAGAAAAGATCGTACTTCGGAAAGACGTTTATATATGTCCAGAAAATTAATGTTTTGGTTGAGCGAGACGTTTATATACGTCGGTGGCACATAAGAAGTTAAAGTTGTATTGTAGCTTTAGTGTAAAATTATTGTATTGTTGAATTCAATACGATGAAAATGATGAAATGCGATGAAAATGATGATTGGATATTGGGTCGAGAGTATTGAAAGTTTGAGAACCACTGTGTTACATAGAATAACTGTGAACCAAAAAAGAATAATCAACATTTGGAGTCAACTTTGTTAAGTTTAACATTTATCTTCTGTTAGTAGTATCCAATCTCTGTTTCTTTCTTTTTTTTGTTTCATTTTGCTTTGGAGATTGGTAGCCAAACTAGAAGTCCTTTTTGCTGTGAAAAGAAATGAAAAAACACTTTCTCACGATATTCCATAATTCCGGATAAATAACAGGTATGTCTTTCCGAAGCCAATATTACGGATATCCGTTTTTATACAGTAATTTAAGATCTTCGTTAGTACCTATTCTGATCCTCTCGTAATATGACATTTTTTTTTCATTGTGACCATACGGATCCTTTGCCCATTGTAGAATTATCATAGTCAAAGCATTCTCAAATCTCTTTTCAAAATCTGAATAGAGGACATTTAAATGTTAAATCATCATCTTCAGGTAGATTGTTTGTGACAAATTCAGAAACTGGTAAAACTCGCGACGTCCAAGGTAGCTTAAATCTTTAAATCTCCTTTAGCTTAAAGCTGGCAAGAAACTTTGAATTGTTGGTCTTTGTTTTAATCAAATTTAGGCTGTCACGTTATAATTGCAAGTTAACCTCATTAAATGTATTCAATAAATTCGTTGAGAGAATCGGCAAAATCTGGTTTCCACTTGATTAAATTTTCTGCTAAAATTGGATCCTTAGAAATTCGTTAAGTTAGTTGCAGTAATGACTAAGTGAACAACTTTATTAAATCTACCATTCAGATTTTTAGCAAGTAAATGTTATTGATGGATAACGCAGTGTATTTCTAAGACATATATTGCTATTGTGGTTAACATTGCTGACACATTGCCATATCACAGTCATAAATTTTTCCAATCTTCAGTCAAAACATGAATAATAAGAATAGTAAGATTTGACACCCCCCAAAAATTTTTTCCTGCGAATCCTTTCAAAAATACCGAAGTTATTAAATATGTAAAGTAATTTTTGAAAAATCTCAGGAAAAGTGTTGAGGAATACCATTTTTAAAATGACTGGGTCTAACAGAATAAATAATGCTCTTTTAATCCTTTAGGCGGCACAAAGCTAAAATACACTTTTCTGTGATAAAGTACTTGATAAATGTAATGTTCTCATCCTCTATAAACATTATTTAGTCTCAAAAAAAATATCTGAACAAGGTTATTTTTTCCTGAGTGATGGCTAGACGTTACAGCCACTGCGCACTTAAGACATTTAACTTACTTTTCAGGACAGAAATAATGAATCATATTACAATAAACTTTTTATGAAAAATTAACATTTATGCTAATAAATATTTCAATAGCAATTAAATACAAAGTATAAGTGTAATTAAATAATAATAGAATAATTGTACTTAGTAGAATACTTACTAAAATGTACATTGAAAATGGTATATATCCACATTTTATATTTTATTTAATTTTAGTATAAGAAAATTGAAATAAAGTAATATTTTTGAGGATTTAAATTTGTTATTTCACAAATTTGATGAGCTATTTACTGTGAAACTTTTCAAAGCAAGTAGGACCATTTACTTGAAGGCACAGTGGTAAGCACAGAAAAGCTATAAGGAAACATTTTCGAACCCAAGAATCTCGTACCACATATTGTAAACAAAGTTTGTTTATATTTTCCACCCCCAACATTCTCACGGGATTCTAAGTGCTCTCTCGAGTGGAGGGAGAGTGAAAATTTCAAGGTATTTTTCTGTTCTATGTGGGCAGTGGATAGAGCCTCTATCCACAAATAAAAGCTTTCCAAAAACCTAAGCAAAACTTTTTTTTAATTGCACATTTGTTTAATTCATTCAGATGAGAGAAAAGTATACTTAAGACATGTCGAAATTTTTTTCAAAGATCAGAAATTTTATTTATAGTAATAAAAATACAATTTGTAGATTTACACCAAGAAAAACTGTTTTTAACTATCCATCATTTTAGCTTCAATGACGCATGTGGATAGACTTAATATCCACCATCAGCTCGGAGAAAAATTTTTTAATATGTGGCTAGACCTATTAGCTACTGCCCCGCGAAAGGGTTATATGACTAGGCTCGTTTGATTACGACGATGAGAACAAGATACAGAGCGATTGGTACATTCTGTCCCTAAAAACGCGTCAAAACTGACTCATTTTAGAAAAAATCCAATAAAAATGCAAAATATCGTTATTTTGCTTAGGAAAAAATTATACCGCATCCTGGCAAAATAAACAGTCTATTATATTCAGGATTTATTTTTTCTGATTTCGGTTATGGGGGAAAAGATGGCAATTCTCTCGGAAATATTTACCCTTTCACCTTTCAGAGTCTCTGCATGATATATGACATTACAAGGATAGACCAATCATTCATTTTAACCTTTTTGATTCATACCTGTTTAACTAATTGTAACTTTGGAACTTAAATGGTTAAAATATGTTTTTTGAACTATTTTCTATCTTTTGGCACTCTCGGAGCGTTTCTGCTTACAACTATTCGTGAGAAGATAGACTTAAATAAATAGATAGATATGTTTGTTTACTCTTGAATTTTAATAGTTTAGATGGATAGATATATGTTTTTATGTTATATTAAAATATTATGTGAGTAAATTTGTTCAAGTTTTAATTTTAAATCAAAATGGGGGAGAATATGAATTAACAAGAATATTAACAGTTTTCAAATAAAAAGTAAGAGACTTCGAGTCATTTCTGTTCTAAAGATAATAAAATGAAAGGAAATCTTCTTACGTCAAAACAGACATTAGGGAAGCAAATACGAAAGAAATCAAATGGATAATTATATAAAAAAAGAGTGGTTGTGAATATTTAATGCAAAATTATTGGTGTATATATCTATATTTTATATGAATCCATAACGCAGCTGAAAATCTATTTAAAATGCATTTGAAATAATGGGAATTTTTAAAAAAAAGATATTCTAATTAAAAAGGATATGTTTCAAACAGCGAAATATTTATAGTACTTTATAGAATTTAGAACACATTGCACATAATATATTAATCAGGTTTAAATATGATTTGAGTGTCCTTTTTACTACACAAAATAAAAATTTGTTAAAACGAAAACCCGCGGAACAATTGAATCTTGCAAAAGAATGTAAGAAAGATTGATGCAGTATTAAAAGAGCTGAATTATTAAAACAGCTGAGATCTATTTAAGTTCTAGGCAAAAGTATTTTTTTGCCCCAAAATTTTTCAGTTTGTAAATGATTATAAAAAATAAAAGGTTTTTGATTTTCATTTGAAAAAGGACGAGGTAAATCAAATATGGCGAATTTATGGACACACACACATCAAATAGTGCAAATTTTACAGAAAAATTAAATTAAAATTTTTTAGTAATTAAATTATAAAGCTAAGAAAAACTGTGATTTAAGGAATTAAGTTTATCAAATTAGAACATTTATGGAACGGAGTTCAAACAGGTTTATCAAATATTTTTTAAAGAATTCAAAGATAGGTTCTCGTGTTTACTAGAGCAGATTTGCAATTAAAACTAATTTTCCAAAGAAAAATCAGCAGAGATTCAAATCATGATTTTAAATCCCTTGAGGGAAAATCTTTTGATGTTTCGTAGAAGGAGAAACTGTTCTATATTATTATTATATTTATTTTAATCCTCTTGAAAACTTTGAGACTGCGAAGGTAAGTGAGATAAAATTATTGATAAAAGGCTTACACTTGAAGGAAGACGTGGCCCTGGAAGGATTATTATGTAAGATTTTTACCTTTTCCCCGACCAAGAAGCATTTATTTCTGAATGAAACATAATGAAAACATTCTCATTCCTTTCAGAATTATGAAAAAAGTGATACTTTTTTATTTAATATTGGATAATTTCAGTTGTTTTGTTTGTTTACAAGAACAGAAAGAAAGGATGCTATAAAAATTGAAATTTGTCTGCAATGATCTCTTCAACGTGGTTCTGTATAGTTTACAGAATGTGTAACGCGATTTTATATGATTTTGGAGATTCTTTCATGAGGAAAGTGATTTAAAAATATAGGTTATATTTTAATAAGAAAAGATGTACTATATATTGGTTACTACTTTTCCGATGTATTTTTCTTAAAAAATTAAATAGTATAAACCTAAACTTAACTGAACTCAGTGGCACAACAGCCTATGAGGTTCGAGGCCTACTGCACCTGTCTCAGTATACGCGACCTTAGGTGCTGGGGTGCATGAGCAGATATTTCGGTCAAGTGGTCAGTCTGACGCGAAGTATAAAGCTAGCATACATAAATTTTATTGTAATTTAAGCACTTTAAATCGAAATTTCAAGGCTATTTAGGGATCTGTTGCGGATAATATTTAGAAAGAAGTATAGGATATACATGTTTATATATATATATATATATCTGTCTTGTATATGTCCTCTCCTTTTCTTCTTTAAAGAATGCCAGATCTGACTTTTATATTACTTTTTGTATCTTCGTCAGGGGTCTACTTTTCCACGTTTTTTTGAAGTTATACTTCTTTTGGTGCATTAGGGAAAAATGACGAGAGTAAATTTTTACGATGCGCGCGCACACCGTTGTCTACTTTGAAAGTTACTGAGGAATCTTGGCTATATGGGTGTCGATCGAATTGGCGTGCCCCCTCCCCCCCATGTATTTGATATCTATGTGCTTGCACACTAAAATATCAGAGTCCTCCATGTTATTCCTATGGGGTTGGAAACTTTTTTAACATGCCACTTTTTTGGTGCTAGGGGACTGATATTTGAGGGATGTTAATAACTATTGTTATAAACCATATGTGCTGGGGTGCATTTTTCAATATGACCATATAAATTCATTGCCTACTGTGGTATTACCATAGTTAAAGCATTCTCAAACCTGGTTTCAAAATCTCAATAAAAGGCAGTTAAATGTTAAACGTAAGTTAAAACGTGCTGACAGATTGTCTGGGTTAATTTGAGAAAATTCCGGACCTTCAGTATTATGCTTCCGTAGTTTAACTCTGAAAAAAAAAATGCTGAAATGGTTCCTGTTTTAAAAAATGTATGCTGTCACCTTGTGTGGGCAAATTAACCTCATTAAATTTAGTAAATATAAATCTGCTAAATAAGTAAAATTTGGTTTCCCCTTGATTAAATTTTCTTTTAAAATTAAAGTCACGATCTAGTTTAATGAGAGTAAATATCACATACACCGCCACTTATGCCTCATTGACCCCCAAATTATTTTTTTGCTGACGTGGACCCCTTGCAGGTCGCCATAGACCCCTAGGGGTCTATATAAACCACTTTGGGAATCAGTAATTTAAAGAAACAATGCCTATTCTGATCCCCTCCTCTTGTTTACAAGAAACGTTAAATTTCTGTCTGCACTAAGATTATAATTAATTTCTTAAAAGGCACTTAACTGCTTCCCTAAGCAGCCAAATATTTTCTCCTACTGCTCTTAAACTTCTTTCTGGGTAAAAGCATGATCAAAATTTTCTGGGATATGAATTTGACGTGCAAAATTCCACTACCATGCTAGTTATGCTCAGAAAGGGGAATTAAAAAAATAAAAAAAAATTATAAATGTCTCCTCAGTAAAAATCTATGATACAATGTAAATATTAAATGTTTGTTAAAGTTACCAGCTTATAAGGAAACATTTCATATTAGAAAAACTGAAAAACTTTCAGGAAATATACACAAGTATACATAAAATAAAAGTCAAATTCAAATTATTTTAATAATTTAGAAATCATTAACATACGTAACCAAACAATAAAAATAACTGTGACATGCAGGTAGATCGCTATACGCTATTTTTAGAGAAAGGGAAAAATAAATATTTGTAAGATTATGAAACGAATTTTTAAATGTTTTTTTTTGTTGAGTTAATTATATATAACAACCTACCAAATCTCACAAGAAACCCAATAAAATACAGGTCAACATTAAATTTGGAAAATAAAATTTTAAATTCTATATATACACACTTTTTCGCAACACACAAATAATATGTATATAATTTTATATGTATTTTCATGTATATAATATCTATGAATTTCAAAATCGAAATCATTGTTATAGTTACAGCAAAAACGATATATAATTGATATGTTTCTAAAACAAAACAGGAAACAAAGTTTCTTTAATGGAGCACGCAAAATTTATTTAGGAACATTGTTGTTTGACCATTCAAGAACTTAAGTCTACGAAGTTATAACTACGAACTTTAAATATTTACAACCCAACTATAATTAATCTCATACAAAACGTGAAAACACACCGCTTAACCGACATAAAAATGAAAAGTTTTTTCTAGCACTGAATCATTTACACGTCCATAAAAACACAAAAACCTAACCCAGAATCAAAACCTCCCCAATGCCCAAAAATTATGTTGATAAATTTAGTTGTATTGATTTTCAAAAAGACTTAAAAATCTGTTTTACTCTGAAATTCCGGCTCGTGCATCCCCAGCGAACCTCTTCTACATCAAAGAATTATAAAATATGCATTGATATAATCGTAACAGGCAACTGAAAAATTTCTTCTTCGTTTTCTTTTTCATTATATAATTAGAAGTAAAAATCTTTTACAGTTATTCTTTACACGTATACACTGTAACAACATTTTAGAATTTACAATACATTCTAAAATTCGATGTTGAAAATTCCACTATCACTGTTTTTCCTTATTATGTTATGTATAAGTTAAAACAATCATTTAAGATTTGTGTTTAAATGAATTATTATAATTATGTGCGTATTTGGAAGAAAAACTTAATATAGATTAGCATAATATTTTTATTTCGGAGATTCTAATACTTTAAAAAAGTTACTCGACAAATATTTTTTTAAAAAAAGAAATACTGCTTTACGCAATATTTTATTTAAATCAGAAAATTCCTGTTAAAAAAATTTATACAAATAACTATTTTCTTATTTGTGTGTGGCGATAGCTTCATGTTAAAAATCTCCTTCCTGAGTGGTAATTATTATGAGGGAGTGAGTGAATATTAAAGTCACACTGTTCAGCTACACGAGGGCTTTTGGCGACGGACCACGTAATTTTGAACCATGGTCAAGTGACGTGGACGACACCTGAGCTGGCACCCCCCTCTCCTAACTACCACACCAAAGAAAGGACGTTTCAGCTCTTGACAGATTTAACGTGCATTGCTGCCCTACACGGCGGGTTTTTAGTGGTACAGGGCTCGAACTCATGACATGCCTCTCATGATCCGATACCTTGACCACTGGGCTACCGCAGTCCTTGGTAATTACTATAATGCATCGCTTATGATAAGTCACTCATATTAAAACTAAATTGAGAAATTTAAGAAAATTTCTGCTATTAAGTAATTAAACGAAGTAATGGGCTCAACGAAATATGAGAAAACCTTGCTTCGCAGAACCACTGAAAGGAAGTAAATAAATAATTTATTAACAAACGTAATCCCATTTCCTTTGCTCTCCATGGACTTTTTATGTCAAAAGGTAGAGAAAAACGCCAAGAAACAAAATTCCATATAGACTTATATTAATATCATAACAAAACTAATAATGTTCCTGATTAATTTCTCTACCAATTTTATTTTTTGTGAGAAATTCTAATTAAGTTACTAATAAACGAAGGGAAATTCAAAACTATAAAAAGGAGAAGAAACAGAATAGGAGCTTTAGAAATTTTTTATAATTCACTGTGTGCATCAGTTATTTAAAGTTCATATGTCTTCAAATTTATAAATAAAAATCCAAGATCTTTATATTTATATGATTGTTAAAACTTCCAATTTGAGTGCCTGAAAATTTTTGAATCATTTTATAAGTGATTAGGCAAATGAAAATGTTTTTGACTTTCGTTTGAAACAGGTTGAGCTAAAGCAAAAATTTGGAGTTTATGCACACACACATATCAAATACAGAAGAATTAAATTAAAATCTTTCAATAATTAAAAAATAAAACTAAGTTATAATTTTTGACTTGTAACTTTTACAGAATTAAGTGTATCATATTATAACACTAATGGAACAGAGCTTTGTTACTTTTTATATCAAGCATTTTTAAAAAATGCCAAGACATAGACTCCCGTATACTAAAGCAGATTTGCAAAATTTAAGCTATTTTTCCAAAGGGAACTCAGAAGATTCAGGTCATGATTTTAAATTGTTTGAGAGAAAATCTTTTGAGATTTTTGAGAAACTGTTTGAAATGATTATTATAATTATTTTGATGTTTTCTTGTAAAACTTTGAAACTACGAAGATAAGTGAGATAAAATTATTGATAAAAGACTTGCACTGGAATCAAGACGAAGTCCAGTAAGGATTATTAAGTAAGATTTTAACTTTTCCTCAACCACGGAGCGTTTATCCCTCTCGGAATGAAATTTAATAAAAATATTCTTATTCCTTTCATGATTATGATTAAGTGATACTTTATTTAAAACCGGATTACTTCAGTAAAATTTGAACTGAAATTTATTTTGCTTATAGAAGAGGGAAAAAGGGCGTCTCGAAAATTGAAATTTGTCAGCAACGATCTCTTAAACATGGCTATGTATATTCTAAAGAATGTGTATACTGTGTTTTCATATGATTTTTGACTTTATTTCATGAGAAAAGTTATTTAAAAATATAGGTTGTATTTTAATAAGAAAAGATGTACTATTGGTTACTACTTTTCCAGTGTAATTTTTGTAAAACATTACGTAGTGTAGACATAGCATAAATACATTTTATTGTACTTAAGGAGCTTTAAATAGAAGCTTAAAGGCTATTTTAGAGATGTTTCTAATAATCATTAGAAAGGAGCATAAAATATATATATATATATATATATATATATATATATATATATATATATATATATATATATATATATATATATCTGTCTTAATAGAGGTCCCCTCTCCTCTCTTTTCTTCTTTATACTAAACAGTCTCCTTTTCGATTTTATTTTTTCTTGTGCCATAAGCTCCTATGTTTCTATTCCTTTCCTTTTTAATGGAATACTAAATCTGACTTTATATTACTTTTGGTATATTCACCAAGGTTCTTTTTGACGATTTTTAATTCTATACTCTGTATTTCTACGATTTATCCATCATCTTTTAAGTGAATAATTCCTGTTAAAATTTTCTTATATAAAAAAGAATCTCTCGCTCAAATCTTTAATGTTAATATTCAATATATAATTTCAAATGAGATAAACTGCACTTGTAGAATTTATTGTTCTATATTTTCAGCATGTATCGATTTTTCTATAGTATCTTTTGCATCATGGATTAATTTTGTATAAGAGTATCTTTTTTGCATGTCGTAAGTCTAATTATCCGACTGCGTAACTCCGCCGGTGTTACTGATTTGATATAGAGTGCAACGCGCCAAGCGCTTTTTGGCGCGATTCCTTAATCCTTTTGTTTTGTCTACGCCATGCCTTAGAGCGCTCTCCACTTTTAATTTATACCTCGATCAGTGTAATCACTACTTTTTTTTATTTCATAATAAAAGTAGATTTCGAAGGGAGTGGTGGTGGCAAGATTTTAACATAAAATAAATACAACAGAAAGTAATATTAATGTATTACACTTCCAGATATAAATTATTTACAATATTTTAAGCGTTCATTACACAAAATTTGTAACAATGTGTTACTTTTGCTGAGCAGGAATGCCGCGAAAAAAAATTACACTAATATACGTTATTCCCATGACAACCACATTATCGCGCGAAAAAAATATCAAAGTAAACCATATTGTAATATTATCGCCTATCTTAGCGCCTAGTCCTACTGTATCAAATTAGCATCAAAGATGGAGTTACGCAGTTTGATAATTAGACCGACGATGTGTTAAGTTTATCATAAATCTATATAATTAAGCTTTAGGAATTTTTATAGCATAGTATTAAGTTTACTCTCCGAAAAAATTACGTCAGTGGGAAGTAATGTGCGAAATAATTAAATAAACTATAAAAAATTATTGTTTCCCGTAAGACCAAAAAGTTGGTTATGTAAGATATTTTTGAATAAAAAACGTGCTTTTACAAAATGAATTTTGAGTTTTAAAGTAATAAATAAAATTTTAAGATTTAGTAGTAGCAGCAATGAAACGTATTATAAATATATTCTGTTATTATTTTATTCTTACATGTCAGGATTCTGTAAGGGGACTTGGTACAATTTGGACTACTTTCTTTCTTTATGTACTTAAAAATTATATTTTAGCATTTTATATAAGGTTTCTATTCAAGAAAATGATAGGAGATGAAATTTTTCGCATATTGTTCACACAATTTTAAAAATTTAAAGTTTTTGAAGAAAATGTGGAAAATTTTAAAATACTACTTCCTTCTGTAATTATTAATTTTTTGATCTGAATTTTTGGTAATATTCTCATGGATGTTATAAACAACTTTAGGGATTGATTTTACAATAACTTAATTCGTTTTCGAGAAAAAAATAAAATGTTGATATGCATGTTAAAAATCAACGAAAAAGCCAATATCTTATACATTTAAATTTTTTTTTAAAAAAGTATTCGGTTTCAGAGCAAAATCGATCCCTAATTTTGTTGCATGCTTTATATATAACACGCAGGGAAAAATGGAAGTGATTGGTAAATACTTGTGAAAGGAGTAGCATTTCGAATGCACTAATGTTTCGAAAAACACAAACGGAGAAAAACCACTTTAAAGTTTATAATTCTGAAAAAATAATTATAATAAGCTTAAATAAACTTCAAATACCCCTTTAAGATATTAGTCATATATTTTTCTTTAAAATAATTGCATTTTCGTATTTTTTCAACCCATACATTTTTATAAATGATCAATTTTTAGAGAGTATTAATTGCACAAGAAAGTTCAAGAAAAATGTTAAAAAAAATTTGTGTCACGACAGAAATTTTAGTTTTTTTTCTTCACCTAATATTTAAGTATTACATTTGTATGAAAAACATATCTGGAATAAGAACTGAAATTATGAAATTATTAATATAAAATGTCTTAATTCAAAAATTTTACATGCGCACATTTCACAAAGAAAAAAAATTACATTATTGTATTGCCTCGGTAATATTCTGCATTATATATTACATATTCTTTTTTATAGTCATTATTTCTCTTTATAAAATAGATTTTTATTATCATAACGCTTCTTTAGCTTTTTTCTAAAAAGGGGGCGTGGCCGAATTGCATAATTTGTTTTCAAATGAAGTTTTATTCAACTTCTAACTTTCCGACATGCACAAATGATATATCAATCAAAAGATAACAATACAAAGAATAAGATTAAATAAAAATAAAAAAAACGATCGGTTGGTCATTTTTGGGGTACCAAGTCCTCTTAAAAGATTGAGGTTATTACACAATAAAAGACGAGCTTTATATTATGAAGAAGGTATATCAGGTGAGCTAAGACGACTGTGCTAAAGAAATTGAACTGTCCTCTAAAGATGAAGCATATATGTCAAAATTTGACAACTCAAACGAACACAATCGAGAAAAACTGAAATTTTTCTGGAAAAATGAGAAAAAGCAGCTTGAAGGAAATTGAAAATTTCAATTGAATGACAAATAAATTGCGTGTAAGCATGTCCAACAAATAAATATGTGGTACAAATAAAAATTTATTGGTGTGTGAAAGGGATAAGAAAAACACCAAAATAATAACATCATCCCAGTAGATCTTGGATGACGTTGGCATATTTTTTAAATTCCTTCCAAGAATCTGGATCGACATTGAATATAACTTTTCCCAGTTTCCGAGCAATGTTATAGTGTTTGAATTTGATACGAATGAATTAAATGTGCATCTCTTTGAAGAATGTAAAACATTGAATTATTAAGAAATGAAATATTTTAGATTTTTCAGCTAAGTTAAAACGGAAGACATCGAATATTTTGAGATTAGGTTTTGCATTAAAAAAGACTTTTGAATGTTTTTCTAGAAAACGTAAAATCGGATATGTTAGTGGGATGAAAAATCTGGTTATCTGTATGTAGACATTTCAAATTTGAATATTGTGTTTTAGGATTTATGGTATATAATAATTATTCTTTAATATCTTATTTGGTGTTGAGAAATATTCGAAAGATATCTTTTTTTGTGTGAGAAATAGTGTTGTAAACGAGTGTTTGAAAATTTTTAGACAATAGGAAAGATATTAGTAATAAAGAGAGAGAAAAAAATACGTGATTATATATATTGGATATTAATTCATCCGTTTTTCGTATTTTATAACAACTGTTATTTAAAAAATGAAAAGTCTTAAATGGAGGGAGAGAATGAAACATTTTATAAGGGTTGCTTAAAGGAAAAGTGGACACGTTCAATAAAAAGAATGCTTTTATTGGAAATCACACAAAAGAAATAGCTCAGGGGGTTGGCAGCTCAGGGGGTTGCTTTTCTGCAGCAGGTCTGCATCTTCACTTCAGAAAGACCGTGGTTGATTCTTGAGGAAGTCCTGCTCGGCTTCCTTCACTTCATCGTCCAAATAGTCTGTTAAAAAAGTCTGCCAAATAGTGAACTAAATTGTAGTCCGTAATACTGTCTTAAGAAGCTTAAAGGTCTAGAAGTGACAAATCCGGATTGTACGGTGGGTGTTGTAACATTTCCCAACGAACGTTTCTAAAGTTGCCGTGGTTTCACGGGAGATGTGTGGACGGATATTGTGTCATGGAGATTCGATATTATTTGCTGCCCTTCTCACACAAAAACTTTTACATCAACTGTTCCAAGACCTTCGACCTAATTAATGCTTACTATAGACTGCCACTTTTCGTCGATAGATGTTCGTACTAAACTCACCTCCTACCATCAGAAACCGTATTGCTGCTTATTTTTCCGATCTGAACGCATTCTTATATGGCAGGGGTGGCGAACCTTTATTGATCAACGTGCCATTTTTTCTAAAGTGTATAACGAGGTATAGACGTGCCGTCAAATTATTTTGACTTACGATTATTGGAAAAATAATAAAACTAAATAATAACAACTCAAAACTCTTTATTTACTACGAAAAAAATACTTTTTGTACTGTATAGTTGTAAATGTTACTGTATAGTTGTAAGTAACATTAGTGTGACTTCTGTTGTTGCAGATTGGATGACCAATAACTTATATTAGGATTGTAAGATGTTACTTTTAGTAGAATGCGCATACTGAATTGGAGTCATCTGCCAAATAGTTTCTATGCAATTAATTATTTTTGCTGTGGTTCACTTTTTTTGACAAGATGATTTGTGATTTGTTTCAGAACGCCGTTTTACAGACGATGTTCTACATACTACTGTTCCAGAACATAAAATACACACACCGTCGCCTTTACTAATAATGCCATATTAATAGATTCATTAAATTTGAAATTCTTGGTTACACTTACTATCTTGCCATTTTTGTTCTTTTGCTGAACTAGCCATATTAAATAACAGTTAAAAATCGTAAATATAACACAAATAAACTTTAAAATGCAGATATGTCAACAAAATTGACTATGCTATGTGTTGACAAATTTTCCATTATAATCAACTTTAGTCCACGACCTAACTAAGGCAAGACAATAACAAACAAGGGTGCTCACCGCACCTCGCGACTGATCACTCGTATTTGTTCGTAATACTTCATAGTAAACTTCGTTATTTTAAAATAAAATGCAAACCGTTTTGATCACTGGCGTGCCCAAAATATCGTGTCACGTGTCATTGATGGCACGCGTGACACTGGTTCACCATCCCTGTTATATGGCATGACTTTACTTTCGATTAATTTCCTTTACCACTGACAGGTTTCAATGCTAAACATTGTATGCGCGCGATGTACACTTCCTACTATCCTTCGTGTCCCTGTAAGGTGGCTCTGCTATAGCTGAAATCATTCTGAAGCAATATCATATGTCCACTTTTCATTTAGGCAACCCTTATATTTTAATTTTTTTTAGCCCTCTGATAATAAACTCTAGGTTACAAAAAATTTACATCACGTATGAGTATATGTACACATGTGTTTATATGTATTGTATTCTTCATTTTTCAATTCTACTATTAGCTCACACTGTCTATATATTTATTTATTTATATATTTGTATATTTATTTATTTATCTTCGTGGAATTTTCAATCGTTAATAAAATACATTTTAAAGCTCTGAATTGAGCTGAAATTTTATATACAGGATCATTTTGAATGACAATACAATAATTTAATTATAATTAATAAAAATTGATTGATTAAAACTAATTATTTAAAGAATTACAAATACAGCCACGTTGGCGACAGCGACCATTTTGGCGACTTGCATCAAAACTTGAAAAGGTTTTTTTCTCACGTGTTAAAGCATTCAGTTGGACTGAAATTAAAAGGACAATGCGATACTTTAATGATAATTAAAAAAACTAATTACCAGCTTAATGTTGTGATTCTGTCCTATGTATATACATATTTATATTAATTGTAACTATTTAATAAAAATTAGCTAAAATAAAAATTTTCGTTGTTGATCTAAGTAGGAATTGGCTTAAAAACTATTTTTTATATTACTTGTTAATGTCTAGAACCAAAATAAAAAATAAAAATGGATACTCTACTTAAAAGATGTCTCACACTGCTATCAGTGTTCGTGAAATGATTAATATCGGGATTCCAAAGTTCTTAGAGAAGTTATATTATGACTTAAGTATGCATTACACATTGTAACCATCGTATATGTAAACGAACTTTCAAAATCTCAACAATATTCAAGAGTTTCAAATCCGCTATTATGTGAATAAAGTTATTAAATCTTATAGTGAGCACAAATAATAAATGTTTAGTAGTGAATGTGTTACGGGGTCTATAGACCGTTTCAGCCGAAAATGGTCAGTGTCGAATAATGGAGCTACTTTTTAATGATATTAATGATGTGGTGTTGATGTAAGTGCATGTGGTATGTCAGTTCATGTATCATCCTCATCAGATCAAAGTGGCTTTATAAGAGGAAAAATTTCTCTCTTATAGCTTATTGTGTTGCTCTAGAGCGACGTTCTTAAGACGATCTCTCGGTCGAGAATTCTATATCCAGTGTCAAAAGTGTACATTGCTTTCAGCGGAAGAAATGTTAAAATCTTAAATTAAAACCATATTTCTTTTAATTACCTATTAATTGTAATGGAATTACCTCCAAAATTCCACTTCCAGAATTTTTACCATTTGCTTAATTTTTGCTTGCGCGTTTATTAGAAATTTCTGTAGGAAATTGAAATGGAATTTATTTAAGTTATTTTGAATAAAAGAGCTTAGTTTATAGAAGTTTCAAAACCAGTTTTGTTGTTTGGTATTATGTGAAAAGGAATGGCAATAAAATACCTCTCATCATTGTGATTATAATAGATCAACATTAAAATAATTGTCAAGTAATTAACATCATTGTAGCATGAAAACTCCTTATACCACAAATTATTTTCCCTTTTGCCATATTTTTGCACGGGGAGCAATTAAACAAAGCTTATAGAAGAATCAAAATAAAATATTTGTAGTTTACTCATATATTGGTTGTGGGAAGTTATATTTAGGACTCTATATTATTATCCGTATATGTTGAAATGAATTAAAGCTCATATATTTGTTATACTGCGAGGAGTCTGTCCCAAACCGAATTATTTTTAAGTTCACACCATACATCACTTTTATAGAATTAACATTAAAATGCCAAATTTATGCCAAACTTGTAATTTGGGCATCGCATGAATGCATAGCATCTTCTTATATGCCCAGAACTAGATAAAGAGTGTCAAAAACGTGGTGAGATAAGCAAACTACACTGGAATAGCCAGAACTTTCACGAACTTTTGTAAAGACCTTATCTCTTGTGTTCCTTTTCTTTTTGTTAAAATTTTTAACTTTTTCTTTTGTTCCCATGTTAATTTATCGTGGTTCCTACTTTAAAAGTTTTATTATTATTATTTATCGTTGCTGTTTCTTCCAAAAAATCCACATGTAACAAGAACAACATTAAAAGGCTAACTAATGGAAAAATAGTTATTATTGGATAACTATCATAATTCTTAATTAAATATAAAAAAATTCTGATTCTAATGAGAATGTAAATTCTTTAAAAAAAACAATTTTTTTCTGAATTGATTAGAACAAAAAGATTTGGCTCTATGTATCATTAAAGAGCATCATTGTATCATATCTGCATGATCCAAAAGCGAATTTAAAATTCTTTTGCGGTATTGAACTACCCATATTCAGAGTCTCGTATTTCACTTCGAGAAAATTAAAAGAAAAGAAAAAAAATATTTTACACGGTTTTGAGGAAATTTAGGAATTGAGAAACAATTCCTGTTATTAGAACTGTAACTCTAGATTCTGTTCATGAGATTCCGTTATTTTCTTTTACCCAGACTTTTCCTTTTATGTAAACTTCGGTTCAAGCAAATCAGTCTGCTCCATTGAAAGGAAGAAACATTGAATACTTTCATTCATTACATTTCGCACTGTGATTATAAATTACATAAAAAAGGCACCTAAATATGCAGCCTAATTTTGATCCCTAAGTAGTCGAAAATTTTCTTTTTTCACTTTTAATTCCCTCTCCATATGAAGAAATACAAACTTTTTCTAGAAATAAATTTGAAGTACGAAAAATCATTACACCGGTAGTCTTACACAAACTGGTGAATTATTCCGATTGTATTCAGTTTCTTATTATAAAATCATTTACACGAGAAAAATTAAAAAGAAAAAGTAGTTGAAAAAAGTTTTTCTGTTTTGAATCAACACAACAGAATGCTAAATTTAACTATTTTCTTAATTATATGCTTTTATTGAAAAAACTCGATTAAGAAGTGCAGGAAAAAACGAAGTAAATACCTGCACAAATACACAAAATGCAAAAAAAAGTCACATTCAGAAACACAAAAAAACAAAATGTTTGTGAGAATGCAGAATTGTTTGGCAATTCAAAAATCACTAACACTTCAAACCACACATAAAAATAATTAAGACATCAAAGAGTATTATGCAACACATTATTTCTTATAAAAGAAAACGTTGGGTATAAGTTAAATGAATTTTTCATCATTAACGTAACTTACGAAGGCCACACGCAAAACCCAATAAAATTAATTCGATATGAAGTATGAAAAAGTAAATAGAAATATGTCTATGTATAATATTTTTTTAAAGAGTTCATATCGAAACCGTACCAGTTACTACAGCAATTATGGTATTCGAAATGTTATTTAACCATTTCTACAGTTAGCAAAGTTTCTTAATAATTGACAATTACTTACAGTATCATAATTCACTACTTAGTATGAGCACAGAAAAATTTAACTCTTTTACGGCATAGACTCTAAATATTTGAAACTCAATTACAATTAATCTCGTGCAAAATGCGCAAACAGACAAAAAAAAAAACTATAAAGTTTTCCCGAGCACTGCATCATTGACTCGTCTATAAAAAATAAAATAAAAAATAAATAAATAAAAAAAATTAAACTAGAAACCTAATCTCTCCCACACACATAGTTTCAGTAGAAATAATCAGAGAAGTTGTATTGATTTTTCCATGACTTAAATCTTTTAACCGCTGAGCTTCCAGAACTTGCATCCCAAGCTAACCAATGCATTTATCTTCATCATAAGATTTTCAAATCTTTAACATAATCACAATTAGAAAAGTAGGAAACTCCCATTCACCGTTTCGTGGGCCATTTATTTCTCTTTTGAACTTCTCGCAGTTTTTTATGTTTTATTAAGAATTAAACACTATTATTTAAGGAAATATATTTTATTTCGCCAAATTTTATATTTGCATTTAAATTTTAGAGGTAGGAAGAATACTTCTCAAGGAACCCTTCACCATCATAAAGAAAATTACATTTAATGGTGATTATTTGCCATGAAAAGATGAGAAGCATGTTGCAATGCTCAAGAGGACATCACACTCTGCACACATGTACTGGGTCCTCTTTTCTTGTTCCTTTCTGCATTATTTCCTACATCATGTATAGTTAGAAACCATCTTTGGCATATGATTTCCTACACTGGCTAAACACACATCATCCGGAACTACACATTTCTTTCCTTAAGACAGTGCTTCTCAAACTTTCAATACTGGCGCCCCCCTTTTCAATCACAATTTTTATCGCGCCCCCCTTATACATTAATAAATTACTGAATGCAATAATAATGCACTTTGATGCTAAAGCTACAATACACACGATCTTAATTATAAACCGTACAATTTAATAACATAAGTATTAAATTTTGTATATGTTACTTTTAAGAAAAAAAAAAAATAAGTAATAGGATAATTATTATGTTATTTTTCCTTTCTCTAATTTTTAAATTGGAACATATTGCAAAATGCGATGGCTGCTTAGAAGACAAAATATAGATATCAGCTAAATATAGAAAAAGAACTCAATTTCTAAAAACTTTAAAAATTTGCTCTGCAAGACAAACCCATGGAAGTCGCTAATACTTATTAAACTTGTTCTTAATTCAGTATTAATAAGATAAGTATTAAATTTTTTATATATGTTACTCTTAAGTAATATATATTTTAAGTATATAAATTATATATATACTTTTAAGTAATAGGTTAATTATGTTATTTTTCTTTCTCTAATTTTTAAATTGAAACAGATTGAGAAATAATATTTAATTAAAGATTTATTTCCTTCAAGATCCATTTCTAAAAGTACAAATGTCATTAGAAAAATAGCCTAATCTATGTTGCTCTTTATCATATCCATTACATCTGGCATTCTCGCGAACGTTCATGTGAGTCTAGGCAACCTAACAGGCGTCTGCACAAAACATGTAAAAATGCTGTACCTCGTACAATTCTAGTCAGTCTTGGCTGAATCGATTAGCTACCGAATCTCTCTTGAATGTACATTTAATAATTCACGCGTTAATTGTAATTCACGGTATTAAGTATTTACGGGAGTGGATTATAACAAAATCATAGATATATTTTTAAATCACAGCGAGCATTCGACGATAATAAAGCATCAACAAGTGCATAGACGAGGGCAAATTGATAGTAAGTTACGAATGGGTTAGGGATCCATTTCAAAATACTTCAGAAGGGCTCTCAACCGCCGAAAAAGAGATCTTCATAGATTTCACATCCAATGACGAAATTAAAGGGCAATTTTGTAATAAATCACTCTTTGAATTCTGAATAGAGGTGGATGCTGAATTTTCTGCACTGAAAACAAAAGCATTTCGTATACTATTACCATTTTTAACATCATACATTTGTGAATCCGGATTTTCTGCGATGGCTACTTTGAAGACAAAATATAGATCTGAGCTAAATAGCAAAAAGTAACTCTGAGTGTCAATTTCTAATTTTTAGCCTTCCTTTGAAAAACTTTGCTCTGCAAGACAAGCCCATGGAAGTCACTGATAATTATTAAACTTGTTCTTATACTGGCTGAAGTACCCACTCTTAACACGAGTTTATTTTTTTAAAAAATGATAATATATTATTCTTGATATTATAGCTTAATTGTAAGGAGAGTAAAATCAAGTGCATGACAATGTATACAAAAATGTAAAATGATTTATTGAAAGGAATACTCATATTATAAACGGTTTTGAATGAACTGTAATTTTAAGCCTCGCAGAATTAGCATTTAGAATAAAATGTTAGTAATAAAAAAGAATATAAAATTCTAATGAATAACAATTGTGTTATTTTTAATATTTAAAGCGAGAAAGCCCGGGATCAGGTGTGCACTCGATACTAACGTTAATGGTCGCGGGAAGTGAAGCACCCCAATTCTTTTTTTTATAATTATTTTCAATATACAAGATAAAAATCACAATTTCAGTGAATAATTTAACTAAGAGAAAATATACTTACCTATTTCAAGGATTTTTCTATTTGTCTTTCATAATTTGAGAAAATATCCAATAAAACTGAACTAAATTGTTCCAAATGTGCGTGACCTTAATAAAGGACACAAATCGCAGACACTTTTTGCTAACATTACAGGTAAGTTTTTTGCAAGCAAAACTGTCACATTTTGTTCACGTTATTGTAATTTTAATGTCCTTTGATGATCGACAAATATCCTGTTGAACTTTTTCTTGCTTGTGTCTTTTTGACAGGGTGAAGTGCATTTTGCTGTACACTTATGGCTTCATATTTTTTGATAAAGTTTTTAAAGTAGCTATTGAAAATTTTCCTTTCTTTTCATGTTTATTGCTTTTCCAAATTTATTTTTGTAACATGATTAATTGCATTTTTTCAGTTTTTCCTTTTGTTTGATCAGCTTCTTTTCCCTTTTCAGAAAATCACAGATCCCCAAATTTTTTTTATATTCGCTCATTTACATTTAAAAACCCATAATCAGTCTACAACATCACAATTAAAACCAAAGTTATTCATAGAAGAAAATGCAGCATGTTCAAAGAAAATTTTTTAAAAAAATAGTGGTCGTGGGGGAACGAACTAAACAAGTATCTTAAGATTCAAAAAAACTTTTGCTACCCCAAGAAAGGGAGATATTTTTTTAATTCTTTTTACCCCCATTAAGACTGTCATATTAGGGGATTCCCCTGTCAAGGTCATTGGTAAAAAAAGAAACATTTTTCCCTAAATTAACGATTTTTTATTATATGTTTCAGTATACTCATAAAAATAAATTTTGGCCCAAATTTAATCCTTAAAAGTGCTCAATATGCTTATCCATGTATCATAAAACTTTTCATATTGTAAAAAAAAGGAAAAGAATTATAAAATTTACAATTTCCCCCAAAAAAAGGGATGGGAAACCCATCCCAGTAAGTTTGAAAGCCAGAAAAAGTAATATTTTAGGTTAAAAAAACAATAAAAAATCTCTCATCTGGATTACAGCAAAAGAAAACAAATTTTTATTTAGTTATAGGATCAAAGATAAATGAGTGTTCAAAGTAGAATCTTTTTTTTTGATATTTTTTCCAAGATGATATATATAAAATCATATCAAAAATAAATCTGTATTTTTTTTTTATATCAGAAAGTATTTTGTTTTTTTTCATTCCCGTAAATTAATTTTTTTTAAACCTTTTTTTTTTCGATATGCTCGCCCCCCTTGGGGGTATAGCGCCCCCGGGGGGCGCCCCCCCTTTGGGGAAAAAACTGCCTTAAGAACTAGCAGGACGTCTTTTCCTTTTTTCTTGAAGAATAGCCGCTTATTAACTGACGAGTTAATGCTATACGCGCGGAATGATAGCTGATCTAAGCTTCTGTTCCTTTTTTTAATTTTCCACAGTATGAAACTATTTATGATGGCAAGATTAATAAGAAAATAAAACATACGATGCCACCATTTTACAGATCTTATTTGGTATATTTCTTTACTTTTATAGAAGGGATCAAGCCCTCCCATGTCATGATAATGTACAGTGACAGAGCTTTTGGATAAGGCATTTCTTCTTTAATACCATCTATTTTTGTACAATTTACAGATGTCATAATCGCTAGATAATGTGCAGTAGCATGAAATTGAAGCAGTAATTAGTCTTGCCATCGTTATAACAGCAAGGCCAATATATTATAATGGGTTTTGCGCTTCCCACAGGTGTATTTTGTAAGATCATGTAGATGGGAAGTAATGTCCCCAAGGTCCACGAAAGGGTTAATACACACAAATATTAATAAAAAAACACATGTATTAATGAAAATCCTGTATGATGTTTTTATGTGTTCTCCCTAAACAAAATTTTAAAATTGACAACAAATTCAAAAAAGTTGCTAGGTAAAAACTCTACTAAACATTTTTTTCCTCGTAATGAAATTATCTTAAAGATTACACTTAAAACAGTCCCTTAATACACGCATTTAAATCTCTTATAATAATTATATATATATATATATATGATCCAGTTTGAAAACAAAAAATCTAGAAAAATCTAGATTGGAATAACTATTTCATTCCCAAAATTTATAATACTTTTTTAAAAGCAGCACAATCAGACCAACAATACCAGTCTATGCATCAGTTTAATAAAATCAGAAAATACGTTGTTCAAAAATCTAGTCAAACGACTATTTTCATAAATTGAGAGCTTCACATGTCAAATCTTTCTCAACATTATTACATATTCTAAAGCATCGTGTAATATTAATCTTTCATGTCAAAGCCAATTTGAGAAATTCAGAAAGAACTCCTCAAATATGTTATTGATTGAAACAATAGAAATAACGAAAATGTAATTGATTAAAACAATAGAAATAACGAAAAATGTAATTGATTAAAACAATAGAAATAACGAAATATGTGAAAATCTTAATCCACAGAATCTCTAAAAGTAAGTGAAATATTCGCATGAAAATCATATTAATTATTTATAAATTAACTAATTATGAGCATCTACTGAAGCATCAAAACTACTGAAATCTTGTTGCGCTTGTAAAATTCTATAATAAACAATACAACAATACAACAAATGTAAATGTAAAAATCCACAGAGTCTAAAATTCAAGCCGATTTATTTTTATAAAAACAAACAAAAACTAATAATGTCTCTCATTGTTTTCTCTACGTGTTATCTTTTCAGTGAGAAACCTTGTAATTCTTTTCATACATTTAAAAAAAACAGGACAATTTTAAATTACGAAAAACGGAACAGAAACTAGAAATTTTTCTATTTTTCACTGCGTATTTTATGCACGAAATTAATATCCGTACAAATTTTAATTAATAATTTACTATTGCTACCCGCACGACCACTCTCATACATTAATACATTATATCTTGAGGCCTTTTATTTATTAAAATATTTATCATTTCTCTCCACACTCTCTACTATATTAATACTAATAACAATATAGGTTTTCCCAATCTGAAAGAATTGTAGAGCGAATCTTTGAGTTTTATGTATTAAAAATTAATTAAAGAAGTTCATCCCCTTAGTTTATCTTTCAAGAAAGATTTTTCAATAAGATTAAGTTAAAAACTTTGATTTTCATGAAAGTTTTGGAAGATTTCACACATACACAAAAAGAGAACAATGGATAAAATTAATGGATAAAACAATATGAGGTTTCACTTACATATGTCTCGTTTTTATAAAGTCCATCAAAATAGAAGTATAAAATGTTATTTCCATTCTTGGCGTATAATGGTGTAATGAAAAAAAAGTGACAAAGCAGCTCCATTGAAAAAAAAAATTCTCGTTTTTCTGCAATTCGAGTTTCTGCTATGTTATGTTTGGTTGAGGCCTTAAGGCATCGCCGACGTGAATTTCACAGGGAAAAGTCGTAAGCAAATGAGAGAACAAGAAGTCTCAAAAACTGAATACTTTAGAACACTTTTATAATTTCCACCGATAATTGTATATTTTTACTTTGGATACAAACAATTTGCATTGTATAGCTTAAAATATATGGTAACATAAGCATAGCTATATTTCATTTTTGGTGATGTACAAAATGGAACAACAGTCTTAACAAAGTTTTTAATGAAAGTTTACATTTAAATGTATGTGGTTACTTTAATCACTAAACTTTCTACCTTTTTTTACTCTAGAAATAGGGAGTCTTATAAAAAGGAATAGTTTAAAATAATTGAGGAAGAAACAATAGTAGTATTATCAATAATTGTACGATGAAATGAAAAATAAATCGGAATAATTATAAATCATTAACTGGGATTGTAGTGTAACTATGTAGTGCATCTGTGTTTAAATTTGCGTAATACACATTAATTGTGATTGTAGGGCATTTGTGTTTATTTCTAAAACAAATAAAGAACATCATTGGTAAAAATGTTAACAATTCTCAAATAAAAACGAAAGATAATTCAGTCATTACTGAACTTCAGATAATAAAAAGAATTGTATTTTTTTCCCTTACATCAAAAAAGATATAACGGATTCAAGAACAAAAGAAAATGAAATCAATAGTTATGAAAAACTTAGTTGGCAGTATTTAACATTTAATTACTAATTTATAAGTGGATTTTATATAGTTAAACAACGCAACAAAACATTTTTATAACGTATTGAAAATACAGGAAAATTTAAGGAGATATTCCAATTAAAATATATGATAAATATGATTGAAAACGTTAATATTTACAATTAATCAAAGCTCGAAATATCTTTAAAATTTTATCAAACGTTGAACAATACACTTAAAGGGATAATGAGACTTCAAAAGGTTTAGAGTATTCCTTTTACTGCATTATACATCATTTGGGAAAACGAAAACCCGGAAAATAATTGCATCTTACAAGAGTTTCGGAGATTTGTTGCAATATTAAGATTTAATCTATTAAAATTTGTCTTCCTTTGAAGTTTGGGAGAAAATATTTTATTACTTAAAATTCTTTGAAGTAATTAGTAAGTGATTAGGAAAAAGATAAAGTTTCAGACTTTCACATTTGAAAGAGAGTTAGCTAAACCTATATAGACTGAGGAAACTTAAGCCACCTGAATTAATGCAAATTTTAAAAATAATTCTTTCAGTAATTATATAAAAAAAGTTACTAATGAACTTATATATAACGCTTATTTATGGTATTAAATTTATTACATTGTAACATTTATAAATTAAGTAATAATTTAAGTATCAAATATTTGCGAGAGAATTCTAAGACAGGCTGAAATACATCATAGATGAAACAATTAATTATAAAACTAATTCTCTAAAGAGAAATAAGAAGGTTAAGTTTATGACTTGAAATGGTTTGAGAGAAAATATTTTAAGGTTTTATACTGTGCGAAATCGTTTGGAATTATTATTACAATTATTTTGATGTCTCATCGTACAGCTTTAAGTCTGCGAAAGTGGCCAAAATTGATTCATTTTTAAAACGTCACCATTCGAATAAAACGGAGAACTGGAGGGGGGGCGGAGATCCTAATTAAGAATTCTACTTTATTAACAAACCAGAGAGCATTTATCTCTGCATGAAATTTGAAAGAAATATGTTTAATCATTTCCTGATTATATTAAACAGAGGATGTATGAGTTGTTATTTTTTTAAAATTGGATCGTTTAATTAGTATGTTATCTGGAGTTTATTTTCTTTTATGCAAAGGAATAGTAGACTACCAAACAGCTGAAAAACATCCGTATCAATTTCTTAAGCAAAAATGTCTAAATAAGGATGAATAAAGGAATGTGTATAGTATGATTTTACAAAATGATTTTCGAGTCTCTTTCATAAAACAAAGAGACGTAAAATGATTTTGACTTAAATAGCAAAAGTATTAACTATCTATCTCTACTTTTCAGATGTAACTTTTTTTTATACTTTACATGATACATACCGAAAAAAAAATAAAAGAAATTTATTACACTTAAAGAGTCTTAAAGCAAAACTTGAAAGTTATTCACTAACCTGTTGTTTATAATCCTTAGAAAAAACATATGATATAAATTCATTTATAAACTGCTCTCTTGGTATAGATCTCTTCACTTTCCGTCAATGGTCTTTTGAGTCTTTCTTTATTCATGACCTTATTTTCGAACCTTTTTACCTTTCGTCTCCTGTATGGAATATTAAATCTGATTTAGATGTTTTATTATTTTTTTTAATCCTCGATGAGAGAGTTACATCTTACACGACTTTCTACACTATTTTTAATTTAATTTGATTTCCACAGACTCGTCCATCATTTGATAACCGAATAACTAGTGGTATCATTTAAAGTAAAAAAAAAACAAACATTTCTCGATAAGCCTTTTATGTTTCTTTTAATGTATGCCCAAGTAGAGATTAACTCCCCTTGTGTATTTTAATATAAAGTCTTTTTTTATCATGTGGTAATTTTTACATGAATCTCATGACACCTTGGGTGTTTTTACACCATAACTCTTAGGTTTCTCTCCGAAAATAAGCAATAAATGCCAAAATCAATAAAAAAAAATATAAAGAACTATAGTTTAACGTAAAACGGAAGAGTTAGTTGCAGAAGATACTTTTCAAATACACAAATAAAGAGAGTTTCATTAAAAAACAAATTTTTAGGTTTCAATAGGAAATACGATGTAAAGATGTACGATTATTGATGAAAGTATTATAAACAATCGGCTTATAACCTAATAGTACATTTCAAAACTGTTACAGAAATAGAATAATACAATTATAGAAGAGCTTTATAACTTAGGGATAACAATCTCCATGAAATTGGGATGACTATGCTAAAGAATTAATCCTCCAACGACAAAGTATGCATGTAGAAATTTAACATGAAGGAATATAATTGAAAAAAGGCTTTGCGATTATTCTGACAAAACAAGAAATAACATTTCAAAAAGAAATGAAAAATTTTAGTTGACTGGTAAATAAATTCTATGTATGCATCTAGAATTAAATGTCTAATTCTATTTTATTCAGAAAAGGGGAAAAAAGCACCGAAAAGATAAGTGAAAAATTATCCAGGTAGATCTTGGATAACATTGAAATGTTTTACAATTTGCTTTTAGAAGAGAAATTGGCATTGCCTAGTTTTTTTTTTTTAGTTTTTCAGCGGTGTATGCAAAATACAAAGAGAAAAACAGAAAGAAATGATTAAAAAAATAATTGAATGGTAAATAATCAGATAATAACATATTTTTTACTTATTGTGTTTGAATATAATATGTGTAAGTTAGAAGTTTTTACTGAAAAATAAAAAAAAAGCATCAAAGAATTGGTAAATGAAAATTGTTTTTGATTCTTTAACGTATAAAATAGAAGAACACTGAGTTTTATGAAAAACGTTTTTACATATGAGACAACTTTTAAATATTACCTAAAAAATGTTAGATATATGAAATAGATAAAAAATTTGATCGTATGTTACTGATTAAAATTTAGATATCAATTTCTTAAATATTTGGAATGCAATTATTATTTTTGTCGGTGTGGAAAAATAAAGAGCATGAAATATGTAACAAAAAAATAATATTTTGTGACAAACAGTTTTATATAAATCGAATGTTTAAAATTTGTACTTGTTTTTCAAGATACCATAGAGAAAAATTGAAAACACATTTTGTTATTGAAAAACATTAATCGATATGAAGATATTTTAGTTATATATGTATTTTATTACAGTTTTTTCAACGAAATAAATTATTGAATTTTAAATTACAAATACTGAGTAGGGTCTTGAGATGCTCTAATGCAACTTTTTTTTTATGAAATTCGAGTGCATGTGCGCATGCATGTATGTCTATGTTATTTCTCGTTTTTATGTCTAGAACAGAAATAATGAAAAAAAATTAAATTAATTTAAAGATGTTTTATTCGTTTTATCAACGTTACTTGAAATTTTCTGAATATCCAGAGTTCTTGAGTAAGTATGGATTTAAATTATGATTTACTATATTGGTCAATGTACAAAAATCATATAAATCACATAACTTTTAAATCAGCATCACTAATAACAGTAAATTCGCTATAGTTGCCGAAAATACTTAAATCTTGGAGGATTTACACGTAATAACTTCCTAGCAGCTGATAGCCGGGCTCAAGATTGTTGCAGCTGAAATTTGTCGGTGCAGAATAATGAAAGTAATGTACATAAATATATGTTTATCTTGCAGCTCATAAAGGATGTGATACTGAAATAAATGTATGTGGTATATAGGCTCCTGTATCACGTTATCATTTGAAAATGCTTGAAAAGTTTTGAAATTCCCCTTTGATAGCTTGTTATGTAGCTCTAGTGTGACAATCTGAAGATGATATCGTGGTTCTAGGATTCTATGTCTAACGTGAAATGAGTAGATTAATTTCAACGAAAAGGATAGCTACTCAAATTTAAATTATACTTTGGTTAATTTTGCACTTATTGTAATAGAAGAACATCTGAAATTCTATTTCTAACGTTTCAACCCTTTTTTTAAGTCTTTGCTTGCGTTGTTATTAGAAATTTAAGCGGTTATTATAATCGAATTACTAAAAATTTTTTTCCAAAAATAAGTTTTATTTTAAGAAATAATTTTTTTAAAAAAAGCTACTTCAATCTATCATCAAAAGATTCTATTTGAAAAGGAGCCCGAAAATCTGAAGTAATTATAATAACTGAATATTACAATAATTTTCATGTAATTTCATCAAGCACGAAAATTATTGATCTCAATGTTTGTTTTCTTTTTCCTGTATTTTTGCATAGTGAGCAGCTTTACGAATCTGTTATTAGAACCAAAATACTACATTTGAAATTCCTTGTCATATTGTAACAATGAGGTTTGCTTAAAATTCTGGTATTTTCCCTACTAGGAAATGAGAACGAGGCGCATTTTCTTATTATTCTGTGATGAATCTGCCTACAACGAAACTCTTAAAGTATAATTTTTGATGCAGTAATCAATACAAGAGAAATCCTAGACGTAAAGCTCTTTGCATATTTCGGCTTACAATATTTAAAAAACTATAATGGTTTCTAATTAATTAGAGAGCTAAATTTTAAATTATCGAATTTTTTCTTATATTCAACAAACTTTTTCTAAATTACTTACACCGAAATATATAAGAGACGACAGTATGAACAATGGACTATTTAACTTATGTATGTTTTGTATGCAACATTGTATCATTTCTGCACTATACAAAAGGGAATTTTAAAAGTTACTTTCAAAAAGAAATTCCCCAGCTCATAACCTCACATTGCCAAATATATAGTAAAGATTGATTTCTTTTTATTTTATCTGGAAATACTTTAAAAAATGAAATTACAAGAATTGCTATCAAAATTCTACAAGAAAGTCTCTATTGATCCTCTTACCTAAGATATTTAAAAAAAAATTCAAGCACTAAACCATAAAAAAACTGCAAAAGCATAGTCTTCCCAGGTGATCTTCTTAAGTACTATATATATATATATTTATTTAAAAATCAATTCTGCATCTTCTTTTCTACGAGAAAATCAAAAGAAAATAGATAATATTTAATACCGATAGGTGATGTTTTAAGAAATACCAGACAATGTTAATGAAATTATAAATTAGAAGCAGTTAAAGAACTTCCATTATTGTCCTCCCAACAGACAATTATTTTTCAATAAACCACAGTTTAAACAAATCATGACTCATCCATTGGTATAAAGAAAAATATAACATTTCTATTGATAAAACAATCAGTGCAACCCTAAGACATCCAACCACTACACTTTGCCAAAATCACATGAAAAAAAAACAACTGATTTATGCTTCATTATGTTTCCAAAAACAAACTTTAAGCTCCATGCTATAATTAAAATTCATCAGATCCTTAAATTAATGGAAAACAACATATTTCGTATTGTTTTCCACTCTATTTTCCCCGTTGGAAATGAGAAATAAAAAAAAGGCATGGAAATTCTATCTAAACGAAGGATTTTAAAACCTAGTACTATCATTAAAAGTCCTTAATTAGAAAAATTTTCTCTCAACCGATTTTAATTTAAAAATATCAACTGCTAAAAAACAGTGAATTTTTTTTTATTTCATTACATTTTTATACCACCACAAAATTTAAAACATTAAATCAGAATCATATTTACAATTATAAATATTGTAGTATATATATAATGACGATGCAATTAAAAGACATATATTTTCAGTTGTTATTTTTTCTCTCTTATAATGTCCAATAGATTTAAAAAAATACCTTATGGTTTCCTAAATATATATCATTATCTCCAGAACCGATTTAAACGTCTTTGCGACATTACGATTAAATATCCCTGGAAAATAAATTTGGAGTGTAAGAACTCCCTAGTCCTAAAATTAATTCAAAATGGTGAATAATTAATTTTTACTGATTTTCTATAAATAATCGTAAAAACAATTTTCTATTGAAAAAGTTTAGCGAATATTCAATGAAAAACGGTATTTGTAGTTTTTATTTATGTGATAATGTTAAAACCAAATATTTTAGAATCGACATGCATATAAGTTAGTGCTTCTCAAACTTCCAATATTTGCGACCCAATATTCAATCAAAATTTTCATTGCACCCCTCCACACAATAACAATGTATTGAATTCAATAATGCTATACTTTAATGTTAAAGCTACAATACGATTTATGCCTCTTAAGGCAGTGTTTCTCAAACAGTGGGCGCGCCCCTTGAGGGCGTGATAACTCTAAGAGGGGGGCGCGAGCATATTGAAAAGTCGAAAACAAATGGTTATTTAAAAAATTATTAATTAACTGAAAGTAAATAAATAAAATACTTTCTGGTAAAATAAAATATAGAATACATATTTACATTGATATAATACACGTATAAATGTATCAGTACTGCACAATGTATATTTTATAATTAATTTAACAATACTAAGTTAAGAACAAGTTTGATAATTATCAGTGACCCCTTGGGATTGTGTATTAACACTTATCTTGACAATTTATACGGTTTGTAATTAATTCCTTAAGTGCCGATCAAACGTTAAGCGATTCGCTCCCTAATGCCACCATTAACCACGTAGACGAGCGTGTTTTGATGGGTTTTTTGAGGGAGAGGGGGAGGAGAAAAGAGAAATAAATATGCAAATCCTCTAAAATAAGTAAATCCTTAGCAAACACTGTCAAGGTCCTTGTACAACATTCCAAAACCTTCGGAATAATATAATGGATATCACTGCACAGTAAAAATCGTACTTCAGAAAGACGTATATATACATCCAGAAAATTAGTGCTTTGGCCGAGCGAGACGTTTATATAGGGTCGTGGCACATAAGAGCTTAGTGTCAAAATATAGCATTGTTGAATTCTATACATTGTTATTGTATGGAAGGGGCGCGATGAAAATGGTGATTGAATAGTGGGTCGTGTATATTGAAAGTTTGAGAAGCACTGTCTTAAGGGCGTATATAAACGTCTCGCTCAGCCAAAGCGTTATTTTCCCTGGACGTATATATACGTCTTTCCGAAGTAGATCTTTTCTGTGCACTGCTGTGCATAAAATTATTCCGAAGTCAATGGAATGCAATAAAAGGGACTTGGAAAATGTTTGCGCGAAAGATTTACTTATTTCAGAGGATTTGTCTATTTATTCTTTTTCTTTCCTCCCTCCAATACATCACACACGCTCGTCTACTTGGAAAACGGTGACATTCGGGAGCTAATTGCGTAACTTTTAATCGGAAGTCTAGGGATTAATTATAAACCGAAGAAATTATGAAGATAAATGTTAATTTTTGTACATAATTTTGCATATTACAAGATCATGGGGGCACTGGTAATTATTAAACTTGTTCTTAACTTAGTATTGTTAAATTAACTGTAAAATACATAGTACAGTACTGATACATTTATAAGTGCATTATATCAGTGTAAAGCTGTATTTTATTATTATGTCAGAATGTATTTTGTTTGTTTATTTCAGTAAATTAGTAATTTTCTTAAATAATCTTTAGTTTTCGACTTTTCAATATGCCCCCACCCCCTTCTTAGAGTTATCCCCCCCAAGGGAGGCACGACCCACAGTTTGAGAAACGCTGATATATGGAATAAACTCAGAAAACACTGAAATACATACAAAAAATACATCAAAACATGCAAATACAAAAAACACACGCAAACAAAAACATTAAAACTGCAAAACTGCTTAAGTATTCAATAAATTAAGGGGACATGGTACCATTTAAGTAAAAAATTTTAATTTAAGGATTTTCAAAATTTTTTTGGTTGCCTTCTATGTGTGTATACTATGTAAAACAGATTTTGTGCTAACAGTTTCATAAAAAGCTAGCCATTTAATTTTTTAAGGAAAAAAAATTGTGACGAGATTTTAAAATGGTACTCCTCCTACAAAACTTGACGCACACGCATGAAATTTGATTTACAATTACGTTAAACTATGTATAACCAAAGTTGGTATTGGTTTTCCGTTAACATGATTGGTATTCGTACAATACATCTTTTTATGAATCCTTATTGAAAATTCCTTAAAAATTGTATAAATTCTGAGTTCAGTTATTTTTAAAAAATATAAGTATTGCTTTGATTAAAAAATGTATACCAACTTTTGTTACTTGTACTATTAGCAATAGGTAAAAAAAAAATTCAAATCTTTAGGCACGATAGAAAAAAAGCCTTAGAATTTTAAATGAAGACAAACTAGCTATTTTCTTTCTGAGAAAAGCCACTTTAAAGTTTTTATTTACCATAGGGATGTGAATAAAAACGAACGTAAAAAATATCATATGCATTTTTTAAGTTAGTACACTATTCACAACTCAGTACGCTATTTCACATGAAAGAAAAATTTAGTTCTAAGTTTGTGAATTGAATTTTTGATCATTCCTTGTTCAGTTGATTAACAACCTACAAAATCCTATACGGAGTACAATAAAATTCAATTCAGGACGATGTTTCAAAAAATAATTTTAAATGTTAAAAAAAAACAAAAACAATAAGAAACTATATATCTAACCATTTCTCTCTACATAAGTTTTGTGAAGTCCATATAGAAACCTTACTAATTATATACATCATAGCATCTATGGTATTAGAAATGTAACTTAACCATTATAAATAACAAAATGTTTTAATTCGCATATACAGAAAATATTATATTTAATAACTTCGTTCACTTCAGACTAACCACCTGATCGGGACATCTGCTCATGTACCTCAGCGCCCAACGGTCACGTATACTGGGATGGGCACAGTAGGTCCTGGCCCTCATAAGCTGTTACGCCACTGAGTTTGAGTTTAATATCTTAGCCGCAGCACAAAAGAATTTAACTGTTTTACTCTAAAGAAATGGACATGCTTACAACACAATTTCGATTATCCTTACAAAATTCGCAAACAGACAGCTCAAACGAGATAAAAAAAATAAAAAATTATCCGAGCGCTGAATCATTGAAGGGTCGGTAAAACACAAAACTTAATCTAAAATCAAAACCTCCCCTACACATAAAATTTCACCTGATATATTCAGGTAAGCTGTATTGATTTTCCAACGATTTAAATCTATTTCACTCTGAGAATAAGAAGCTATGCAAAGTTTTTCTACAACTTAAAATTATAAAATTCCTTTATGTAATCATAATTGGCAATTGAAGAATCTTTCCTTAATTCTCTTAAAATCCATATATTTTCCTTATCAATACACAATTAGAGGTGGAAATTCTGTATTCATATTTTTTATGAGTTCGAAGTGTAACAAGAACTTAAATTTTCAGTAAACTCAAAAAATTTATGTCAAAAATTAAATTTTCACATTTCTTTCCCATAATGTATAATAAACACAATTCACCTACATTAGTCCATATAAAACATACATTTAAATATCCATATTATGAAATGATATGGAAACAGTCTTATATATCAAGTAGCACAATTTTCTAATTTTGGAGATTTCTAATACTTTTTAATGCTTTAAGAATTTTTTCTTCAAAGCTATACCAAGCTATAAAATATTTTAATTTAAAAAAAAAAGGTTTCTTAAGAAAATCTACACAAATAATTATTTCATAATTAGCAAGAGATTCAGATATCAAATATCTCTATTCAATGTTCCATGTTCTAATGTATCGATTAACATTAGTCAATCATATACAAACCAAATTGAGAAATATAAAAGAATTTCCCAAAATTTGTAATTGACTTTAACAATGGAAACAATGAAATATATGAGAAACTCATTTAGAGGACTCACTGAAAAGAATTGAAAGATTAACAAATATTAAACGTAATTAATGTTCATTTAAACAATCAGCTTTGAGAATCTTTTGATAATTAAAACGACTGAAATCCCGTTGTCGATAAGCTTCTTAGACTATTTTTTAACATGAAACGTTAAAAAAAACACAGAGACAAAACTTTAAGAGTATTTAATTTTAAAATCCCGAGAAACCAATTAAAATGTTTTATCGATTTCTCCATAAGTGTCCATTTTATTGAGAACATTTGCATGCCTTATTAAATATCTAAACGAATAAGGATAACCCTAAAATGCAAAGTTAAAAAAAAATAGAACTGGAAAAAAAAAAAAAACTTATTTTTCACTGTGTCTTTTATCCACGAAATTTATAACTCTAAAATTTTTGTTAATGTTAATCTTAACAACATTGTATTTATTTTCTTACTATAAAAATATTTTTCTTTGGAATAAGTCAAAAAAATCATGAGAAATGCTATTTTTAGTTTGAATACATGTAAATAGGTAAATCGAATATTTAATAAATCGACAAGCTTATAAAGAAAAAATCCAGAAAGCACTGAAAGACGTGTACATGAAATATTTACAAATATATAATAAAACTCAAACTAAAAAACACATGCAAACAAAAACATCAAAATTGTAAAATACTATTTAAGTATTCAAAAACATTATAATACAAAACACTAAAATTAATTGAGATATCGAATTTCGTATGAACATTTACTTCTAACTTTGTGCAATGTGTTTTTGATAAACACTTGATGAGTTGATTAACATCCAACAGAAACACAGACGGAATAAAAATTAACTTCATTATGAAATTTAGAAAAAAATAAATATGACATTTACAGTTTTTGAAACATAATCCAATAAATACGGTAGATATGTATAAAATTTTAAAATTCATTACAATTATCATAACAGCTACAATATTAGAAGTGTTGTGAAAGTTAAGCGAAGTTTATCAATTTGTACTTAATTATAGTATCATATTTAAAAACTAAGTTTCAATACTGAAGAATTTAACTTTCCCACTCTGGCGAAATTTAAATATGTACCAACACAATTTTTATTAGTCTCTTCAGAATGCACAAACACACCGCCGAAACCAGATAAAAAAGAAATGAAAAGATTCCCCGAACGATGAATAATTGATGGCTCTTTTTTTAGAAAATGCAAAAACCTAATCTAGAATTAAAATCTTCCATTTACACAAAGTTTCAGTTGACACATTCAGAGAATTTGTATTGATTTTATCACCACTGAAATCTATGTGCCACTGAGAACTTTTGGAACTCGCAACCAAGTTAACAAATCTTCCCTCTATACATCAAAGAATTTTAAAATTACTTAGTATAATCGAAATAGAAGAATTAATAAACTATCGTTAATTCATTGAAACACCTTACCTATTCATTTTCAATTTACGTTTATCAGTGAAAATTCTGTAGGGTGTTTAAACGTGTTTGAACTATGAAAAAAGTTTAAAATTACCAATAAATTCAAAATTTTTAGTAAAAAGTTCCACTTTACACTATATCTTCTCGTAATGTAATTATTTTAAAGATTTCCTAAAAACTGTTCCAAAAACACATTCATTTGAATATTTCAGCCCATATAATTCTAGTAGCAAAGTAGTAAAGTTTCTTAATTGTCAGTAATTCGCAATATCATGTTTGATAACTCAATTTGAGAACAGAAGAATTTAACTTTTTTGCAGCGATGGAGTCTAAATATTTGAAATCCAATTATAATTAGTCTCGTACAAAATGTACAAACTCATAGAAAGATCGAGATAAAACAGAAACGACAGGTTTCCCCAAACAATGTATCATTGACGCTTCGAAAAATGCAAGAAACCTAAACTAGAAACCTAATCTCCCCCATGCACATAGAGTTTCAGTTGAAACAGTGAGAAAATTTATTGATTTTTCCATGACTTAAATCAGTTAACCACTGAACTTCAGAAACCCTCATTCCAAGTTAACACCAATGTTTATACATCAAATAATTTTAAAATTTCTCAGTGTTACTGTAATCGAAAAATTAAAAAAACTCCAGTTAATTCGCTTAAAAGAATATCATAACCTTTTCTTATCAATACACATTTATTGGTGAAAATCCTGTATAGCCTTTTTATGTACTTTATACAAAGTACTTTATCTTAAAATCACGAGAAAACAATTGAATTTTCTCATCGATCTCGAGAGATGATGTGAAACCGTCTACAAAAGGTCTCTCCACCCTTTTTACTTTTAATGAGAACACTTGCTTAACTAATTAAATATCCAAAAGACTAAGCAAACTGTAAATTATAAAGTTAGGAAAAAGCAGATTTTTTTTTTTTTTGGAAATTTAGAAAATGAATTTCATTGTGTCTTTTATCCACGCGGAATTCATAACTCTCAAATTTTATAGTTAACTATCTAAGAATTCCATGTTATTATGACTACTATAAGCATTTTATAACAATATTCCCATATTAATGTTGGGTATTTGATAAATTAATTTGAGAAGAGAACAACTTAACTCTTTTGTAGCGATGAACTCGAAATATTTGAAACCCAATTATAATAAGTCTCGTGCGAAACGTAAAAATGAAAGTTAGAGATTAAAAAAAAAAAAAAACTAAAGTTTTTCCGAGAGCAGTCTATTGACTTGTCAGCAAATGCAAAAACCCTAAACTAGAAACCTAATCACTTCCATAAATATAGTTTCAGTCAGTAGAAATATTCACATAAATTGTATTGATTTTCCCATGACGCGAAATCTTTGAAACACTGAGTTACCGGAAGTTGCATCCCAAGCTAACCAATGCATCAAAGGATTTTAAAATTCTCTACTATAATTCAATATTAAAATATTCGCATACAGCGTTAAATTCAAATTAAAAACACACGTAAACGAAAAAAACTAAAATTGAAAAGTTGCTAAGTATTCAAGAAATTAACAAAACAAAAAAATTAATTAAAACATCGAAAGAATTACCCAGTACATAATTTTTTATGAAAGAAACATTTAATTCTTAGTTTATGAAATGAATTTTTGATTATTCCTTGTTGAGTTTATTAGCAACCTACTGAGAGAGAGAGAGAAACTCACACGGAGTACAAGAAAAAATTACACACACACACACACACGCACACACACACGCACACACACACGCACGCACAGACACACACACACACACACACATATATATATATATATATATATATATATGTATGTATCCATCCCACAATACATAAATTTTATGATGTCAATGTAGAAACCTTACTAATTAATTTTATGATGTCAATGTAGAAACCTTACTAATTACCAGCATCTGCGACATTAGAAATGAGTACAGTAATGTGAGTACAGTAATGTTCTTTACAACACAATATTTATCAGCCTTACAAAACGCACAATCAGATCACTTAAACGAAATAAAAAAAGAAATAGAAAATTTCTCCGAGCACTGAGTTATTGAAGCGCCCGTAAACATCCCAAAAATTAATCTTGAATCAAAACATCAACAAAATTACTCCTGATATATTCTGGTAAGTTGTATTGATTTTCCAATCATGTTAAAACTATTTGCTCTAAAACTAAACTATTTACTATTATTTTATATATATATATATATATATTGAACCTTTTATCCAAACCATACAAATAACAACAGCTACGAAACTCGAAATGTAGTTTAAACACACACAAACATCACAAGTAGTAAAGGCACCTTAATTCACTCTCACGGACAATATTTTATTTAGTGACTTAGTTTGAACATTAAAAAATTTAACTCTCTTGTACTTTCACGAAATTTATATAATTTCAAGACAATTTTTATTATTCTTTTACAAAGCGAGTAAACAGACCGATTAAACGAGATGAAAAAGAAATGAAAAGTTTCACCATATGCTGAATCATCGGAGTATCAGTAAAAACGCAAAATTCTAGAATCACAAAAACTATCGTACACACAAAATTTCACCTTATATATTCAAATAAAATTTAATGATTTTCCAACGTTTTATATATCTATTTCACTCTAAGCATCCTAAGCTAAACAAAGCGCTTTTACACCCAGAAATGATAAAATCGCGTTATGTAATCATAATTATTAATTTATGAGTCTCTTTAATTTTCTTAAAACCCTTATTTTTTATTTATCAATATGCAATTAGAAGGGAAAATCCTGTATTTATATTTTTTTAATGAGTTCAAAATGTAACAAAAGCTTAGGTTTCCAGTAAACCCGAAAATTCCTAGTCCAAAATTATATTTTCGACATTTCTTTTACATAATGTAATAAACAAAGTCACCTAAAGTATATATAGTTCCTTTAAAGTAAACATTTAAATACCGTATCATAATTATGGAATGATTTGGGAAACTTCTAATACATAGATTAACATAATTCTCTTTCTTCTGACATTTCTAATACTTTTTTAAAGCAGTTCGACCTGTTTTTCTGGAAGAATATCATGCTATGAACTATTTACATGAAATAAAAATTGCTGTTTAAGAAAGCCCATACAAATAATAATTTTCTTATATTTGGTGAGAGATTCAGGTATAGCGCACATACACAAATCTCTCTCTTCAATGTTCCATGTTTTAAAACATCAATTAACATTAATCACTCATTTGAAAACCAAACTAAGAAATTCAAAGGAATTTCCTAAAATTTGTAATTGATTGAAGCAATGGAATTATTAAAATATGTGAAAAACTCATTCCAAACATTCACTGAAAATAACTAAAAGTTTCAAACATGTTAAACATTATTAATATTTTATAAACAATCAATTTTGAGAATCAAATGATAGTGGAAAACGACTGAAATCCCATTGTCCATGAGTTTCATAGACAACTTTTTAGCTTGAAACGTTTAGAAAAAACACGTAGAAAAAAAAGCTCTAAGGTACTTAATTTCAAAATTACGAATAAGCAATCCAATTTTCTCATCGATTTCTCTTCTTTTTTTAATAAAAGCATATCTAATTATATTTATTAAAGTCTAAGGGCAATTCTAAATTGCAAACATAAGAAACGGCAGAATTAGAAATTTAGAAACTTATTTTACAATGGATCTTTAATCCACTAAATTCATAATTCTAAGATTTTCCAGTTAACAATCAAAGAATTTTATGTTAATATGACTACTATAAATACACCATGCAACTAGATTCATATATTATCCTGAGAATTAAAAAATTAATTAAAAAAAAACACTTAACTTCAATTATATTAACATTAATAACAATAACAATAGCACACCTTCCATTTTTTCGCAATCTGGATGGTTTGAGATATTAATCTTTCAGAAATTCAGCATTATAAATTTTAAAAATTAGTAATTAATATTTTATATTGCAAGGAATTTTTATAAAATAGATGCCATAAGAAAATGTTCATTTTCATGAAATGATGGCAAGATATCATGCATGAAAACGGAAAATTGAATCAGATTAAAGATTCTTGAATTTTTCAAAATGTGAATCTACCTACAAAAGTATGTTTTTGTTTTTGAAATAAAATAACAATTTAAAAATTTTACAGAACATTATTTCCATTATTGAAGTTTCATTATGAGGATAAACAAAAGTATAAATCAGAAAAACATTCCATTGAGGTAAAAAAATGCATTCGTGTTACTTTGTAGAGCGAGAATCTGCTACGCAGTAACATAAATTTAGTTACGGGATTGAAACGTTTCTTGAGCCGGTTAAACTTCGTTAAATTTTGCGGTGGCATGAGCCGCGAGTTTTCCGGTATCCGTCAAAGTAAATTTCGCAGGTGAAAAGTCAACAGCAAAAATAAGAGGATAAAGAACAATATAAATACTTTCTGACACTTCTACAATTTCTGGTGACAGTTCTACTTAGCTCTTTTAGAAAACTAATAATTATTTGTATTGCACGTTTTAAAAAGTAAAATAAGTATATATTTCATTATGGGTATATATTAAAAAGGAAGCTACAGTTTTGATAAAATTTTTAAAAGATTGATTTAAAACGTTTGTGTTAAAGTTAATCTTTAAACTTTCCAGTTTTTCTCACAGTATAAATACAAAATCCTATAAAAAATAACAATTTTAAGGAAACTTGACAGAAAAAGGACAGTAATATTCACAGTTTTCGCGTGAAATGAAAGATACGACGTTTTAATTGTATGTCATTAATTGCGATTATAAAGCGACTGTTTGTTTTTGTTTCAAAGATAGAATTCAAATGAATATGCATTGGAAAAAATGTTAATAGTTTTTGAACAAAAGGGAAAGATATCAGTCATTTGTAAGCTCCAGAAAATAAAAATAAATGTGTTTTCTTCTAACATCAAAGTAGACATAACGGAAGAAAGAACGAAACCGAATAAAATGGATATTAAAAAAAGTAACTGTGAAAATTTAGCATTTATATATAATTATTGGTTTATATCTATCAATTTATATAGTTCCATAACGCAGCAAAAATTTATTTATGAAATATATATTCACATATAATACATAATATATGAGATTTGTAAAGACAAAAACCTGGGGAACATATATATTTTGGAAAAAAATTCAGAATGGTCATTGAAACACTTAAGAGAAGCAATACTAAAACCCGTGTTTTCTCTATAAAAGTTCAAAGGGACAATATTTTATTACTTAAAAATCATCTTTGTAACAATGTGGAAATTCTCAGTAAAAAGAACAAATTAGCCTTTTGCCGTAAAGCGGCTAATCTAAATTAATATCCGAGAGAAATATTTCTCTATATTAATGTATATTATTATTTCTTTGTATTAATGCAAGTTTCACAGAAACGTTTCTTTTAATAATTATGTAAAATAAAATTAATCTAATGATTTCAAGTGTAAAAAATATTTATTAAAATTATTAAATGCATTTATAAAACACAGTGTTAATAAACTTATCAAGTGCTTATAAAACAATTCCAAGAAAACTATTCCAATTAAAACTAATTTTCCAGAATGAACTGAACACATTCAAATAATGACTTAAAATCAAAGGAGAGAAGATCTTTCGAGGTTTGATATCATTATAATGTCTTTGAAAGTACTTTACATTTATTTTAACGTCTCTTTGCTTAACTCTGAGACTGTGAAAGGGAAGTGCCATGAAATTATTGATAAAACGCTTACTCTTGAATGAAGAGGGGGAACCGAGGAAGATTTATTAAATGAGATTTTTACCTTTTCCCCAACCATAGAATATTTATTCTTGCTTGAAATTGAATAAATGTTTCTTATTTTTTTCATCTTCATGAAATAAAAAATGCTTTAAGTAAAATAAGATAGTTTCATTAAAATGTGAATTGAAGTTTTTCCCTTGATGGAAAGAGAAAAAAGTGTCTCAAATATTGAAAATTATCTGAAAAAGTTTCTTAAGCAAGTCTCTGTCTAAGTAATCGAGATTAAGAAATGCGTGAAATGCTTTTATAGTATGGTTTCAGAGTCTCTTTCACGAGGAAAAGAGATATAAAAATGTTAGCTGTACTTGAATTTTAAAAAAATAAGAGCTAATTGTCCTTATTTTTCCCATGTAATTTTTTAATACTTTATAAGACAGAGTTAAATGATTTCGCATGAATGTAATTTACTGTATTCAAAGAGTTTAAATTTGAACACAGGAGTTTATTTAAGGACCTGTTGCTGATAATCTTTCACAAGCACAACATATAACATAAATTTATTTAAATATTGCTCTCGGGATAAATGTTTCTTGATTTTTTTTTTTTTTTTTGGTTTTTACTTTTTATTTAAAAATAATTTATATCATTATTTTCGTGGCCAACTATTCTATGCTTTTTTTTTCGTTTTTACTTCTATAAGGAACATTGGATCTGATTTTTATGCTACTTTTGGAACCTTTGTTGCGAGTCCTTCATTTACACTACTTTCTCCACTACTTTAAAAAAAATTTTGTATTCTCTTGAATCATTCCATCTTCTAGTACCTGAATAACTCCTGGTATTATTAGTCTTTAACATAAGCAAAAACGAGATATATTATACTAATTTTTTTCCATTTAGTATTTTTTTTAACAAGCATTAATTTTACCATAAGTCTATACACATCACTAATTTTACCAATATTACATTAAGATTTCTCGCTAATAATAATATGTCAGTGGCAAGTAATTTGAAAAACTTATAATGAGAAAAAGTAAGTAATAATATAATTCCCTGCAGGGTAAAAAATGTAGTAAAGTTAAGCCTTTATATATATATATATATATATATATATACATATAAAACAAAACACGTAACATTACGAATTTTGAATTTTCAGATAGAAAGTGTAATGCTAGGATGTACGAGAAATTGTGAAAATTATTAAACGTACTCGAGCTATAATTTATAATCATCAGATTTCAAAAATATAATGATTTATAATTACAGCGATGTGTTGTTTAAATTTTTATTTTACTTTTGTTCCCTTTTTAATTTGTCCTAGTTCTTACTTGAAATGTTCATTCTATTTTACTTTTTTTCACTGTTCTAGTGTGATGCTGGAGTTTTATTATATGCTTGGATTGATCTATGGTCATGTGTAACAACAACATAATTCAGCGATAACTACTTCTTTTAATCTTACAACAACTGATATTTCTACTTTTTTTCCCTCAACAAGATTCTTGAAAAATATTAATTCTTAGAAGAGACTATATTTTTAAAGTGAAAAAAACTTAAAAATTTAATTATTAACGAAAAAACAAACATTTTAAGGAAATCTTTAATGAAAAATTTTGTCGAACCTGTTGCTTGATTTTTACTTTACCAATAATTAAATACATAATTAATTTACTTTTAAATATACAAGACCAATTATTAACATCCTAAGTGGTTAATGCAGAATTTTCTGTAAAAATTACAGCTATGTTCACATTAATTCTACTTTTGATGATCATTGTTCTCTCATTTCCTGGTGACGTTTCTCAAGGAGATTTTCTTCGGCCGCTGCAGCGAGAATCGCTTCTCATCTCACCGGAAATTTTAAAGAAATTCATCCGGTAAAAGTGATGGTTAGATGCGGCAACTAAATTTGTATCACAGCTTAGCAGATCTTCGCTCTAAAGAATAAAATGAATGCATTTTATCACTGTTTGGAGTATTTTTTTTTTGTGATTTGTACTTTTATGTTCACTCATCATTAAACATCAAGAATGGAAAGAACATTCTATAAAACTTTTCAACTACTATTTTTTTTTTCAAAAACGAAACTCTACTTTCGGAGGTAGACTTACAAATTCTAAAATTCTAGAGATTTAATCTTGTTCTAAGTTCAATTTTTTATGAGTGATATTTTCAAATAAAAATAAAAATTAATTCATGAAAATAAAAAAATTTTGAAGACGTTGGATAGAAAAAGATTTATTCTTCGAATACAAATTGAGGGGGTTAAGTTTTATAATTTCTATTTAATGCTTTTAGTATCTTAAAGATTTATATACCGATCTATTCATATGACAAAATCAAACGTATCGTTTATTATAAATATTATTGATATAGATTAAAATATAAATGCTTTTTAACAAATTAGATGTCTCAGAATAATATATGAAAGTAGTTGTATTAAAGTTGTAGTAGTCTTATATAAAAACAGAATTCTCACAGATTGTTATATATAAATTTTCCGACACATGAATTTATGAATAGCAGACATAATGAAATATAAAAAAAAATTTTTAAGCTCCAATTGTGCTTCTTCTTTTTTTTATATAATTTTGAATTTTCTTTCGTTTTATAGAGTATAAAAAATTAAATTAGTGGAGAAATTAATGAGAAACACAATTATAGTTTTCTTGTGATACTGAAATAAGTTTGCTTGGAGATTTGTTTCTAGGTTTTTTTCTCAAACGTTTGACATGAAAATAAGCGCAAAGTAAAGTGGATTTAGGTTGTTCATAACTTAATTATTTAATTATTTTCGATGGTTCTGCGGAACAAGGTTTTCCCAAATTTTGTTGATTATATTGTTATATTTAATTACCGTAAAATCCGGCGTATAACGTGAACTTTTAACACAAGATAAAAAGATCGAAATTTACGGGTGCGTGTTTTACGCCGGGTATAAAAATGAAAGCTTTAAAAATAAAAAAAAGAAAAGACCAGCAGAAAAAAAAATCAAACTTCTACATATATCTAAATGCTGTTTATATAAAAGAAATGATATTCCTTATGAACTTAAAAAAAGGGTTGTAGTTCTAAAAGAATACTGTCTTTTTTCTAAAGCTTGGAATAATACTTCGAACAAATGACTTAAAAACAAAAACGTTGCGCACTTAATTTCAGATTTCTTCGTAAAAAATGGGGAACACGTTATGCGGCGAATATATCTAAAAATTAAAAATTGCAGCTTGAAAGTATAGGTGCGCATTTTACGCCGGGTTTACGAAACATATTTTGAGAATTTTTTTTTTAATTTATAGTTTTGGTTATGACATGAAAGTCTAAATTATTTTTAAGCGATATATTCAAATATGAAACTGTGAGAAAGGAGATTTGCTCTCTGCATGAAGCTCTTGCATTACATGAAGCTCTCTGCAATTAGGAAAATAGTTCTTAGTATAGATTTTTTTTATGGAGATTTTCTGATTTAAAAGAAATGATGCATAACGCGATGTATTTTTGAAAAACATTTGTCTTGTAGCTGTTTAAAAGCATTAGATATCTCGGGGGAAAAATAATTATGCCAGTCAATACTTCGTTTTTTTTCAAATACGTCCATAATTATGATAAATGATTTAAACTCAAACCTTAAAGGGTGTGACGGCTAAAAGTTATTTCTTTTATTACATTATTTAGGAAGAAACGGTGACAGCGGAATTTTTCAACTTAAATTTTTGAAAATTTATTGCAAATTTTAAAAAATTTTGTTACAGTAAATATTCGTTATAAATAACAATAAAGGATTATTAATTCAATTCCCTTTTAATTATTAATTCATAAATAAAAGATATAAGATGTTAGATAGTTAACGATGAATTTTGCAATCACCGATTACGATTATATTTATGGATTTTTAAATTCGAGTAGAAGGATTGGCTAGCTGGGGGTGCAAGCTACAGAAATTCAGTGTGAGACAGATTTGTGTCGTGGTAAAATCAATACAGCTTATCTAACTGTATCAACAGAATTTTCGTGCTTTGGAGAGGTTTTGATTCTTTGTTGGGTTGCTTTTTTATGGGTTCAAAAATGATTGTCGAGGAAAAGCTTTTTCTTTCTTTTGTCTCGGTAAGCGATATGTCCTAGCATTTTGTATGAGGTTAACTATACCTAAATCGTAAATATTTAAAATTAGCAAATACAAAAGAATGAAGTTCTTGAGTGCTCAAATAAAAATGTTTCTAAATAGATTTCGTGTTCCGATTATAAGGAACCTTGCTATTTGAAAAAATGTTTAAGAAATATATCGATTGTCGCGTTTGCTTTAACTATAATAAATGTTCCGATTTTTGTGTAATTATAGAAAACTAGTGTCCAAATTCTAAATTTCTTGTTGAAATGTATATTTCTGAGTTGCTTGTAAGGTTTGATAGGTCTATAATTAATTCAAAGCGGTGAAATAGAGTATATACAGCTTTGTACTTTTTGTTGTCTTTATCAACAGTCTTTATGAACAGAATTTTTGGGCATTGGAGAGATTTGATTTTAGGATGGGTTTTAGAGTATTTTTGGACGTGTAAATGATTAATTCGGGGACATTTTTCATTTTTATCTCGGTTAAACAGTGTGTTTATCCATTTTGTAAGAGGTTAATTATATTTAAAATCCATTACCAAAAATTGCTAGGTTCTTGAATGCTCAAACAACGTTTCGAAATATTATTTTGTGTGTGCTGATAAAGAAACATTGCTTCGTGTAAAGTAAAAACTTTCTACTTAAGCAACATTTTTTATTATCATGTTTGCTGTAGCTATGAAATGGTTTCATGTTAAGATGCAAAAATTATATATATTTATATTAGTTGTGTGTGTTTTGAACGAAATGTTATTATAGAAATTAAAATTTTATTTTGCTAATGTCATGTTGAAATGTATATTATTTGGTTTCATAAAGGGATAGTTTATTAATTAACTGTACCATACAAATAGAAACAAAAATTAATTTCACAAACTCACAATTCCTTTTCTTCCTTTAAAAAGAAAGTGCAGAGTGGTGTACTTTGATATCTTTATTATATTTACTGTCTGGTTTCCAAGTGTTAATGATTTCTGAATTTTTAAAACTTTTTAATGTACGGCTAAAATGAATTTATCGTTAGAAAATCAATAAAATGTCACTAAATCACCTTTATTGTCAAAACTTCTATGGGGGGAGGGAGAGGGTCGTGCTTCAAGCTTATAATCTAGAAAACGTTTGAACAGATCGGGAGAACTTTCGTCTGCTTAGGGATAGCAATTTGATTGCTTG
>BMAV01008686.1:1055120-1084183 GCA_019973955.1 Trichonephila inaurata madagascariensis | reverse complement strand
ATAGAATCAGAATATTCATATAGAATTATATAGAATTAGAAGAATATTCATATAGAATAATATAGAATTAGAAAAATATTTATATAGAATCATATGGAATCAGAAAATATTAATAGAATCACATAGAATAAGAAGAATATTCATATATAATCAGAAAACAAAAATACCATATGATTTTTTTAATATGTTTACAATGGGCTTAATATGATGAAAAAAATTACGAAATATAAGTTTTTTTCATTAATCTAAGGGCCTGATAAATTTTGATTATGGTATGGAGCTTAATGTTTATTGTCACAAAAACAATGACATTTAAAAATAAATAAGTTTTTTCGGGGTCCATGTTAAGCATAGAGTTTGAATATTTTTGGTGGCACCAGTTGTAATAAAAAGAATTATTGAATTTTCTTGTTGTGCCAATACAGGTGACTATGACTTGTTCATACTGTAGTTTATTTAAAGGAAAAATCTATTGGAATTGCAATAATGAAATCTCCTTAACAGGTTCTAAACTTACATTTTTCAAAATAATGATGATGGAATAGTTACACTTAAGTCTTGACATAAAAGTTTTAAATACCATTTCTTTCCTTTTAATTTACTCACAGAAAAGGGAAAGCAGATCTTGAAATTTCTAATAGCTGATGAGTCTAGGGCTCGAGATTGTTTCAGTGAAATTCGTCACGACGGAATTACGGAGGTATTTTACAATACATGCAAGTTGATCTTTATGGTCATGAATACTGTGATGTCGAGTTAAGTATATGTAGTATATCAGCTCATGTATTGTCATCAACAGTTGAAAATGTCTGTAAAAGTTTAAAAAATCTAACCCTTTAATCTTTAATCAAACTATTGAATTATCAACATTGTGTTTTGAAAAGTCTACGAAAAAATTCAATGAAAGATAGCATTTCTGATTTAAATCTATGTGAAAAGTTAAATCAAATATTTATTGAATCGACATGCATATAAGGGCAAAAGGAAGAAAAGACTGAAAGATGTGCACATAAAATATATACAAATATATAATAAAATTCAAATTAAAAAACATACCTAAGCGAAAACACTGAAATTGTAAAATATTGCTTAAGTATTCAAACAACATTTTAATACAGAACAATAAAATTAATTAAGGAATCGAACTTTTCAACAAGTACACAATTTAATATGAAAAAAAAAAAATTAGTTCTAAATTCTCTTAATTTTTCGTCAGACCTGTGAGTTGAATAAGATGCTACAACACACAGAAGGAATCAAACAAAAATCATTTCATCATGAAATTTGGAAAAATATATAAATATAGTTTCATTTTTCCGCACACTCAAATAAAAAAAATACACATGTAAAATTTTAAAATTCATATAAAAACCATACTAATTATCACAACAGCTACGATAGTAGAAATATTGTTTAACCATTACACTATAAGCAATTACAACAAAATTTTTATTAGCCTTACAAAACCCTCAAACACACTGCATAAACTAGACACACACACACAAATGAGAAGATTCCCCGAGCGCTGAAAAATTGACGAGTTATTAAAAACGCAGAAACTAAATCTAGAATCAAACCTCCCCTTTACAAAATGTTTCAGTTGATATATTAAGATAAGTTGTATCGATTTTCTCACGACTTGAATCTATGAAAAACTTAACATTCTAAACTTCCATAACAAGCTAACCAATTCTCCTTCTGCACAAAATAATCTTATAAAATTCCTTAATATAATCATTATTGGAAAGTTAAGAAACTACCATCAATTCAATTAAATATCTTACTTTTTCTTTATCAGATCACATTTATATGTAAAAATCCCGTATGGTGCTTTTCGTGTTTGCATTGTAGTAAAATTTTACGATTACTAATAAAATCAAGTAAAAATTTCTACTCCACAATTTCTTCTCGTAATTATTTTACAGGTTTTCCTAAAAACTGTTTCATCAATACATTCATTTGATTTTCATCTCTAATAATACAGGTAGAAAAGTAGCGAAGTTTCTTAATTGGAAGTTATTCCCAATATTATATTTGGTAAATCAGTTTGAGCACAGAATTTAACTCTTTTGCAGCGATGGAGTCTAACTACTTGAAATTCAATTATAACTACTCACGTGTAAAACGCACAAACACACTACAAGATCGAAATAAAAAAAGAACCGACAAGTATTCCCGAACGCTGTATCATTGACGTGTCGAAAAATGAGAAAAACCTAAACTAGAGACCTAATCGTCCCTATGCACATAGCTTAAGTAGAAATACTCAGAGAAGTTTTATCGATTTTCCCATGACTTAAACCTGTTAAACACTGAATTTCAGAAACTCTCATTTAAAAGAGAAAACAAATTTTTTTCAAAATTTTTTTTTTTTTTAAATATCTAAATATAACCTTAATCGGAAAATTAAGAAACTCCCGTTAATTCTACCTTCCCGTTCTTTATAAATAAACATTTGTTAGTGAAAATCTTGTATAGTGTTTTTACGGGCTTGTACTGTATAGGAAAATTTTAAAATTACCAATGGATTCAAAAGTTCCACCTCCAACTTCCCAGTTTCTTCCTTGTAATATAAATATTTTATAGATTTCACTTCAAACAATCCCTTGAATACATACATTTGAATCTCTTTGAATAATTATGGACCGATTTGTAAACTAAATAAAGTCTAGATTGGCATAGTTATTTCATTTCCGAGATTTCTAATACTTTTAAAAACCTGCGCAACTTAACAACAATATCGCGCTATGCATCATTTTATCAAAATAGGAAAATTCTCATTACTCCAAACTTCAGCTATTTCCTAAATTGGTGAGCTTTACACACTTCTCCCTTTTTCATATTGTATATCGTCACTTCAAATTAGTCACTCATGTCAAAATAAAACTACAAAATTCAATTCCTAATTAGCTTATTTCCGAGATTTCTAATACTTTTTCAAAAAAGCATGACATGACTTTTTTTTAAAACAATATCACGCTTTGAACAACTTCAATTAATAAAAAATAATTTGTGTTTAAGAAAATCTATACAATGTATTATATTATAATTGTGGAGAGCTTCAAGTATCAAATCTCTCACCTCAATGTTTTGTGTTATAATACATCGATTAACATTAATCCCTCATGTCAAACCAAATTTAGAAATTCAAACAAATTTCCGTTAATACTTAATTCACTGAAACAATAGAGACACTGAAATAGGCAAATACCTTATTCCGATGTGTCTCTGAAAATAATTAAAATATTAACATATGTTAAACATAATTAATGTTTTATAAACCATTAAAATTTGAGAATCTATTAATACAGGATAACGACTTAAATCCCTATATCCATTTGTATCACAGACCACGTTTTAACTTGAAAAACTCTAGTAAAAAACCGCATAGAAACAAAACTCTATACTGCTTAATGTTAAAATTATAAGAAAACTATTGCTCAACGATTTCTTCACCAACATTCGTTTTTTGTGAAAACACTTGCATAGCTAATTAAATATCTAAAACACTAAGAAAAATTCGAAATTCTTAAGAAAAAGCACAAACGTTAATTTAGAAACTTATTTTTCACTGTCTTTTATCCACGAAATTCCAGTTAACAATTTAAGAATTCTATGTTAATACGACTACGATAATTATCATACAACCAAAAGATTCATATATTATCCTGAGACTTCTGATTTATTACAAAAATATTTAATTTAAATTATATTATTGCTAGTAACAATAACACACGTTCCATTGTTTCATAATCTAAATTGATTGGGATATAAACTTTTCAGAATTTGAGCATTAAAAATAATTAAAAAAACTTATAATCCGCTTAATTTAAATTCCAAGAAGGAATTTTAATAAAATGGACTTCATCAAAATGTTTCAGTTTCATGAAATGTTGGTAAGATATCACGCACACAAAAAATGAACTTTGAAACAAATTAAAGATTCTGGAATTTCGCAACATGGGAATCTACCTTGGAAAATGAGGTTTCGTTTTTCAAAAAAAAAACAAACCGGGGGGCGCAAGAAAAAAAATTGAAAATTTTCAAAGAATGCTATTTTTATTCTAGACGTTTAATTACGAGGAGAAAGAGAAAAGTATGAATCACAAAAAACCTTGATGAGGGAAAAAATGCGTTCACATGTTTCTGTGCAGAGCAAGAATCTGCAACGTTGTGACATAAATTTAGTTACGGTATCACGACGTCTTCTTTCCTTACTAAATTTCGCTAAATTTTGCAATTCTTCCTGCATCGTTCAATGTAAATTTCCCCGGAAAAAGTCGCCCATCAAATAAGAGGACATATAACTTCAAATAGCAAATACTTTCTAAGACTTTTATAGTTTTCTTGAGACATTTCTATAAAATTCTTTTAGGAAACTAATAATTTGTACAGCTTATTTTATAGGTAAAATAAGTATATACAGTCGGACCTCTATATAACGAAGTCGCTAAATCCCTCAAAAAAGTTCGTTATATGGAAAATTCGTTATATAGAGGTTCGTCTTTTAATATACTTTAAAAACCACATAAAACAAATTTTAAATTCATTAACACTACAAATTCAAAAAAATTAATTATTCATACCTTTTTTTAAAATTAATATATGTTTATTTTATATATCTTACCCATCAAAAAAAGAAAAACTGCTAGGAAAACAAGAAAAAGAATGTCGAAGAATTCATTGTATTTTCAATATTAAGAAAATAATTTTATACTAAAATTAATTAATTCAAGGATATTTTTTACAATTTAAAACACACAAGTAATATTAAGCATACATTATTTTACAATTAGAACACGGTGACATGGAACAACTCAACAGACGATGAAAGAGGATATCAAAGATGTTTCTAGTGAACTAGGCAATGGGAGTTTAATGTTGCACTTCTTGGATGAAATGTCCAGAACTCTATTGCTTTCAGCGAGTTAGGATCTAATAAAACCAGTTCAAAATTTATGACCACCCTAAAATGTGTTAAAGAGAGAATAACTCGAAATATTTTCAGAAATACTTTTAAAAAAGGGAGAACAAAAATCGAATTATAAGAAAAAAAAAGTTCGTTATATAGAAAATGTACTTTGCTATAGAGAGGTTATTTTACGAAGAAAATCGTGAAATATTGAAGGTTCCAGGAAAAAGTTCGCTATATAGAAAAATTCGCAATATGGAGGTTCGTTATATAGAGGTTCGACTGTATTTCATTATTGGTAAATTAAAAAATGAGCACACACACAACAAGTTACATAAATTTTTGAAAGATTGATTTAAAATGTTTTTATGTTAATATTTATATTTTCTAACATTTTCCTTGTATAAATACCGAATCTTATAAAATTAATAGCTTTAAAGAAACTGGGTGGAAAAAGAGCAGCAATATCTACAGTTGTTGACTGAAATGAAAGATATATGAGTATAATTATGTGCCATTAATTGTTAGTATAAAGTAACTTCGTTTGTATTTATTTCTAGAACCTAAAAACAAATAATATGCATTGGAAAAACTTTAAGTCTTCAAATGAAAGCGGAAGACATTCCGCCCTTTTTGAACTCCAAAACATTAAAAGAAATTTATATTTTTCTCAATTCAAAGTGAATATAACGGGAGCAAGAATGAAAACGAATAAAATGGATATTTATGGAAAACGTAACTGCAAATATTCAACATTTAATTCTTGTTTTATCCTTCAATTTATATAGTTATATAATACAGCCAAAAAAAATTAAATACATATTTATGTAATACACAATTTATAATATTTCTAAAACCGAAAACCAGGGTAACATTTATATCTTGGAAAAATGTTTTAGAAGGATTATTGTAATGTTAAGAAAATATTAAATCAGTATTCTTTCAAAGTTTAAAAGGGCAGTATTTTATTACTTGAAAGTCTTTGAAACAATGTGTAGATAATTCGAAAAAATAAAAATACTGTCCTGACTGAAAATGGATAGTATAAACAAAGATCCAAGAGCAACAAAAACCTTTATCCATCTGAAGTAGTTTAAATTTTGCAGAAACAGTTCTTTTAGTTATTGGGAAAGTAAAACTTATCTAATAAGTTCAAACATTAATGAAACACAGGGTTAACAGACTTTTTAAATATTTGTAAAAAATTTCAAGACAGGCTCTCATATGCATCATACATAAGATTGGCAATTAAAACTAATTTTCTAAAGGCAACTGAGCAGATTCAAATCATGATTTAAAAAGGTAGGAGAGAAAATACTTCCAGGTTTGATGCAATTAAACTCTCTTTGAAAGTATTTTACAATTATTTTAACGTCTCCTTGTTTAAATTGAGACTGCGAAAGGGAAGTGAGATAAAATTCTTGATAAAACGCTTACTTGTTGAATGGAGACGGATCCGACAGAATGCATTCTGAAATGAGATTTTTACCTTTTCCCCAACTAAGGAACATTTATCTCTACGTGGAATTGGATAAATATATTCGTCTTTCTTTCACGAGCAGGAAATAAGTAATATTTTATTTACAATTGGATATTTTCATTAAGTTGTGAACATAAATTTTTTCTGGCTGGAAAAGGAAAAAGGATGTATCAAAAATTGAAAATTATCAGAATTATACCCTTAAAGGAGAATCTATAAAAAATTATTGAGATTAAGCAATGTATGAAGTGAGATTTTATTGTATGATTTAGGAGTGTCTTTCACTCGAAAAGAGGTATAAAAATTGTATGCTTAATTCAAATAGAAATGTCCCTGTTTTTCCCATGTAATTTTTTAATATTTTACATGAAAAGATTAAATGATTTTTGAAGAATGTAATTTACTGCATTTAAGGAGTTTTAAATAGAAGTTTGGAGTTTATATATTTCAGGACCTTTTGCTGATAATCTTTCAAAAGCAACATATGATGCAAATTTATTTAAAAGTTGCTGTGGGGATAAATGTTTCTTCATTTTCCTGTTTTTACTTTACATTTAAAAATCTTTTGGATTATTCTTTTCATGAGCTACTTTTGTACGCTTCTCTTCTACTTTTATCTGGAACATTAGATCACTTTGGGTGCCTTCTTGAGTTCTACCTCTTTTCACTACTTTTTCCCCTACATTAAAAAAAATGAGGAGTAAAGGGTGGGAGGGGGGAGTTCTCTCCTTTTTTATTCCATCATCTAGTACCAGAATAATTCCTGGTATCATAAGTAGTGAAGTACGTATTTCCTACTTAAGCGTTTGTATTAGTCTTAAACATGAACGAAAATGAGATAACTTACAGTGGTGTTTTTTTATTCAGTATCTTTGTGTGTGTGTGTTTAACATGCATTAATTTTATCATAAGTTTATACACGTCACCAATTTTACCAGTATTACATTTAGCTTTCTCTCTAAATAATACGTCAATGGAAAGTAATATGCAAAAATAATAATTTCCTGTATGGTGAAAAATTTGGTCAAGTTAGATAGTTTCTTCAATAATAAAAGAAAGCTAATGCATAATGAATTTTTAGTTTTCAAGCAGGAGATATGGTGTTAGAGTGTAAGAGTATTTATGAAAATAATTAAAATTACACGTCTCATAATTTAATCGTACATTCGTACACGTAAGGTTTCTTTAATGTAATGATTTATAATTACAGCGATGTATGTTTCGTTTAATCCTGCATCAGTTCAAATAGCTGCTTTCCTTTCTTCAACAAGATTCTTTCGACAAATATTCATTCTTAGAAGATTCTATATTTTTACTGTGAAAAAACTAAAAATAATTTGAATATTAACGTAGAAACAAACATTTTACGGAAATTTCTCAAAAAAAGTTTTGTTAAACCTGTTGTTCGTCTTTTATTTTACCAATAATTAAATATATAATTATTTTACATTTAAAATATGCAACACAATTTATTAGCATTCCATGTGGTTAATACAGAATTGTCTTTTGAAATTTAAGAACTTTACGAAAATATTCAGTTTTTGATGTTCACTATTCTTTCATTATGCAGCGACATTTCCCAGTGAAATTTTCTTCGGCAGATAAAGCGAGAATTGCAACTCATTTCGCCGCAAATTTTTAGAACATTTAACCCGTTGAAGTGATGACTTGATGCCGTAAATATATTTCTGTAACACCGTAGCAGATTCTCGCTCTGCAGAGAAACATGAATACATTTTTCCCTCATCGGAGCTGTTTTGTAATTTATACTTTTTATTTTTTATTTTCATGATTAAACTTCAAAAATGGGGGAAAAAACTTCTTAACTGTTTTTTTTTTCCAACAACAAAACCATACTTTTGTAAGTAGATTCACATATTGCAAATTCTGGAGTTTTTTAATCTTCTTCAAAGTTCAATTGTTATGACTGATATTTTCGAAACATTTCATGAAAAAAAATTAATGACGTACAATAGAAAAAGATTATTTCTTGTGATTAATATTATAGGGGTTAAACTTTTGAATTATTTTTTAATGCACAGGATCTCAAAGGTTTATAGACCAATCCTTTCATATGAAAAAAAAATCAAACGTATCGTTTATTATAAATATTATTAATATAGTTTAAATGTTTTTTACTAAATTACAAGTCTTAGATTAATATATGAAAGTAGTTGCATAACGGTGAAGCAGTGTTATAAACATAGAATTCTTAGATTGTTATTTATAAATTTTCAGACATTTGAATTTATGAATAGCGGACATGATGAAATATAAGAATTTCTTAAGCTCCAATTGTGTTTTTTCTTTTTTTAAATATAGATTTGAATTTTCATTAGTTTTATAGATACTTAAATAGATTTGCAAATTTTCACACACAAAATTAAATTAGTGGAGAAGTCAATAAGAAACACATTTAGTTTTCTTGTAATATTAAAGAAAAAGTACTTGAAGTTTTGTTTCTAATTGTTTTTTCTCTAATGTTGACATTAAAAGGCCCATGGAGTGTAAAAGAAACGGGATTTCGGTTGTTAATAAGTTAATTATTTAATTCTTTTCAGTGTTTCGGTGGAACAAGGTTTTTTCATATTTTGTTGATCCTATTGCTACATTTTAATTACATATTTTCAGAAAGTGTTTTCGATTTATGTTTGGTTATGATATGAAAGACTAATTTTAAGCTAGGGATTCGAATATGTAAGGAAGGAGATTTGATATACATTAACCTCTCTCTCTAATTTAGAAAACAGTTCTTTGTATAGATTTTTTAACAGAGATTTTCTGATTTAAATTAAATGGTGCATATATAACGCGATATATTTTAGAAAAACATTTGTCGAGTAGCATTTTAAAAGTATTAGAAATCTCAGGGGAAAAAATTATGCTAATCAATATATATTTTGTTTTTTAAGATACGTCAATATTATGATGAATGATTTGAACAAAAATCTTAAAGTGGTGATTTTAAGTTGTTTTTTTTTACATTATGAGGGAAAACAGGGGCCATGAGTCAATAGATTTTTGGACATGAATTTATTGCAAATTCTAAATATTTGTTACAGCACTACTCTTAAAAAACAACAATAAATTATTTTCACTTCTAATTATATACTGATAAAAAGAGGATATGGTATTTCAGAAATTTAACAGGAGATTTTTCCGCTGGTTACGATTATATTAGTGGATTTTCTTTGTGTAAAAGGATTGGTTATCGGGGGAGGTGCGAGCTCCAGAAATTCAGTGTGAGACAGATTTGTGTCGTGGTAAAATCAATACAACTTACCTAAGTGAATCAACAGACATTTTGGGCATTGGAAAGGTTTTGATTTTTCGTTGGGTTGTGTTTTTATCTGGGCAAAAATGATTGTCGATGGAAACTTAAGATTTTTTTTTATCTCGGGGTTAAGCGATATGTTCTCGCATTTTGTATGAGTTAATTATATTTGATTTGTAAATATTTAAAGTTTGCAACTACAAAAGAATTAAATTCTTGAGTACGCAAATAACAATGTTTCTAAATAGATTTTGTGTTCCGATTAAGAAACTTTTCTATTTGAAAAATGGTTCAGAAACATATCAATTGTCGCGTTTGCTTTAACTATAATAAATGTTTTGATTTAAGTGTTATTATAAGAAACTAACTTCAATTTTTCAAATTTCTTGTTGAAATGTATATTTTTGTGTTTCGGGTGGGGTTTGGTAGGTCTATAACTAATTCAAAGAAGAAATAATGTATATCCAGGGATTACTTTGTTGTCTTAATTATTTTTAATTCTTTTGTACCAGGGGTTAATGTTTCTTAATTTTTAAAATAATTGATTGCTCATGCTTTTATATTCGACTTTAATTGAATTGTATGTATTTCTGTATATTTTGTGCATTCTTTTCGGTTTTTTTTTTTTTTTTTGCTGCTTAAGTTTTCCTTATATGCTGGTAAAATGAATAATCATTTGATTTTTTTTTCATTGTCACAAACGTTCAAACTGGAAAGACCTTTATTTATTTTTTTAAGTGTTTCCCTTGGTTAAAATGACTTATATGGTACAAAAATCAATTTAATGCCATTAATTCAACTTTATGGACAAAACATTCATCGTAAAGCGTTTTCGGAATTCCAATTTATATTCTAGAAAAATATTTTTAGTCCTTTTAAGCAGAAAGAGGTTCAAGAGTGAATGGGGAGAGTTTTGTCTGCTTAGGGATAGCTATTAAATGGCATATTTAGGTTTCTCTTAAAAAGTCAATAGTTTTCTAAATGTGGAAAGCGTTTCTCGTGGGACAGAGGGAAGATTTGAATAAGTATTTTTTATATAAAATGATCTATTGTAAAATGTATATGAGAAAAAAACGAGTGAATATACATATATTTTGTTATAACTATGTTATTATAAGCATTGAAGTTTTCAAATCGGTACACACATATATGATTCTGATATATTAGCTAAACATTATATTGAAATAAATAAAAGTAATAAAGTTAGAGATTTATCGTATCTTTTTATCAGGTTTCGTTTATATTTGAAATCAGTTGAGAGAATTTCTTGTAACGAGAAATTTTAATTTAAAAAAATATTAATAATTCTTCATACTGAAACTGAGATACGTCATTTCTATACGAATTTTTTAAATTTCATTTTTGTAAAGGGTTAAAAATAGGGATAATAATACAAAATATATTCTTCACTAAATTATGTTGATGAGAAATTTAAATGACACCGTGTGACTTAACGTTTATCGTCTCACTGGTAAAGAAGTCCTAAAAGTATAAATCAGAGCATTTGGGTTGCATTTGTATGCTTTCGAAGAAATACGTAAGAGAATCAGAGGGAGACTACCTTTTTTTGTGGTTTAGCTTATAAATCATGGATATAAAATGTTTAAAGCATTGGAAGTGAAAATATAATTGTCTCATCACGATGTATATGAGATTAAAAGATTGTGAATTGAAATAGAACACGGCGCTACAGGTCATTCAGATCTAAAGAAGTATTTGAAATCTGAATATTTTGAAATCTGAAGTATTTGATCAATAATTTAGTCTGTTTCCACATGCGTCCATAATTTTGGTTTGATATTTAAATGCATATCTTAAAAGGGCTGCTTTAAGTGATTTTTAATTATTTTACGAGGAACGGAGAGAGTAGTTTTTGAATGTATGGAAAATTCTTTAATTTTGTTACAGAGCAAACGCGTAAAAATAACATAGTACATTAATTTTGACTTTTAATTGTTATTTAGAGAGAAATGATATAGGATTTCAGGGAACTATCCGGGGGATTTTTTGAATGCCTATTACGATTATATTAAGGAACTTTATAATTTTTTGAAGCAGAGAGAAGTATTTTTTAGCTTGGAATGCGAATATTTCGGAATTTCAGTGTGAAAAAGCTGTGAGTTATTGAAAAATCAATATTGCTTCTATGAAAAATTTCCACTAGAAGTTTGGGTATGGGGAAGATTTTGGCTCTAGATTAGGTTTCTGATTTTTTTTTTAGACAGACCAATGATTCAGCGTTCGGGAAAATCTTTCAGTTCCTTTTTTATACTCGATTAGGTAGTGTGTTTACGCGTTTTGCACAAGATTATTTTTAATTGGACTGTAATTATTTAAAGTTGACAACTACAAAAGAGTTCATATCTTCAGCGTTCTAGCAAAACTTTTTCTTTAATGTGATATTGTGAATGCCGATAAGGAAACTTTGCTACTGGTGATGTTAAAATACTCGTAGCATTTCGAATATCGAAGCTCATGTAATAAATTGTACTGATTTGACTTTAACACGCAAAATCTATATACTCGTATAAATATATATGTCTATACGTATTATTTTTGTTTCTGCGGAAACATGTAAATAACTAAAATTATTTTCCTCATATTTCATGATGAAAGAAATTTTTATGAGTTTCGTGGGATTTTGGAAGGTGTTTAATTAATTCAACATAGAGAGTGATTAAAAATTTATTTCACAAACTTACAACTGATCTTTCTTTCATAATAAATAGTATAAAGGATAATAGTTTTGTTGCTTTTATTTATGCTTTTGCCTGGTGTGGATGTTTTTTGAATACTAAAACAATTTTCACTTTCATCATTTTTTTTTTTTTTTTTTAGTATGCTTTGAAATGACTTTTGTTTATTTTGCATATTTGTACTTATTTCCTTTGTATCTTTCAGTCTCTAAATTTCTTTTTGCTGATAAATATCGAGCTCAAGATTGTCTCAAAGAAATTCATCAGCATGTAATAATTGACCTTAATGCTGGGGTGTTGAGGCAAGTGTACGTAGTGCATCAACTCATGTGTCATCCTCAGCAGTTGAAAATGTCTGTAAAAGTATAAGAAATCTAGCCGTGTAACTTTCACTCAAACTAGGGAATCATTAACACAATACATTTATTTTCTTATCATAAAAATAATTCTCCCCCTGAAAAGGTTTCAGACAATGTTTAATAAAAAATAGTATTTCTAGTTAGAATTTAGGTAAATAGATAAATCGAATATTTACTTAATAGACATGCAAGTAAGGAAAAACATTCAGAAAAGACTGAAAAATGTGCTCATGGAGTATATGCAAATATACAATAAAGTTCAAATTAAAAAACACATGCAAATAAAAACATTATAATATAAAAGAACAAAATTAATTAAGACATCGAATGTTTTACCAAGTACACAATTGCGTATGAAAGAAACATTTAATTCTAAATTTGTGCATTGAATATTTGATAAACCCTTATTGGGTTAATTAACATTTTAAAAAAACAAACACACAGGGAATCAAAAATTATTTTATCATGAAATTCGGATAAATAAATTTGATACTTACATTTTTTTTAAATATTAAAATTTTTATATGTATATAAAATCTTGAAATACAGATATCAAATCCATTTTAATTACCCTATTAGCTACGATATTACAAATATCATTTAAGCATTGCAACTAGCAATGAAATTCGTAATTCGCACTTACTTACAATATCATGTTTAAAAACTAAATTTCAATACTGGAGAATTTACCTTTTTTGCTCTGAAGAAATTTAAATATTTTCAACATAGTTTTTATTAGTTTTAAACTCACAAATAAACCGCATAAATTAGTAAAAAAATGAGATGGTTTCCCCAGATCTGAAACATTGACGTGTCATTCAAAATGCAAAAATTTGATTCAGAATAAAAACTTCCCCTTTACACAAAGTTTCAGTTGATATATTTAGACAAGTTGTATTGTTTTTCCCATGACTATGAAAAAATGAACTTTTGGAACTTGTGTAACAAGCAAAATAATTCTCTCTCTGTGCATCAAAAATTTTTGTTGCTGTTGTTGCTAATGCCACCTGTCTAACGGAGTCGATCGAGGCCCACGAAATTCATTTCAATAAAGGGCTAGATGCAACTTCCGTCGTTACCCGTAACTTCGACCACCATACAGATGACAGTACGATTTAGTTCATTTCCACCCCAATTTTGAGGGAGAATATCCTTAACTCAAATAGTTTTAAAATTTCTTAATGTAACAATAATTAAAAAATTAATAATCTACTGTTAATTATCTGAAATATATTGCTTTATTTATGTAAATTAACATTTATATAAGTGAGAATCTCGTATCGGGTTTTTCCATGTTTGGTCTGTAGCAAAATTTTAAAATTACCAATAAATTCAAAATTTTCAAGTGCAAAGATCTACTCCACAATTTGTTTTCGTAATGTAATTATTTTACAGATTTTCCTAATAACTGTTACATGAATATATCCATTTGATTTTCATTTCTTATATTTCTGGTAGCAAAGTTTCTTAGTTGACAGTTACTTACAATATCATATTTGATAACTCAGTTTGAGCACAGAAGAATTTAACTCTTCGCAGCGATGTACTCTAAATATTTGAAACCCATTTATAATAAGTCTAGTACAAAACACGCAAATACACCGCAAGATCGAGATAAAAGCTAACATGTTTCCCAGAACGCTGCATCACAGACGAGTCGGAAAAAATTCAAAAACCTGAATTAGAAACCTAATCTCTACCACGCATATAGTTGCAGTGAAAATAGTCAGAGAAGTTTTATTGATTTACCCATGACTTAAACCTCTTAACCACTGAACTTCGAGCCCTCGTGTTGCTGAACAGTACGACGTTAATATTCAATCAATCAATCAATTGAAAACTCTCATTTCATGTTAACCAATGTTTATAACTCAAGGAATTTGAAAATTCCTCATTACATAACCACAATCGGAAAATCAAGCAACTCCCCTTAATTCACTAAAAAAAAAATATGACTTTTTCTATCAATATAAATTTATTAGTGAAAATCCTATTTAGTTTATTATGTGTTTGTACTTTTATCAGAAGTTCCAAGCCAAACTCTGTAGTTTCTTCCTTGTAATATAAATATTTTACAGATTTCACATCAAACACAATCCCATTAATATATACATTTAAATCTCTTATAATAATTATGGACCTATTAGGTAACCAAATAAAGTCTTTATTGGCATAATTATTTAATTATCGAGGTTTCTAAACGTCTTAATAAGCTGAGCAACTTCACAACAATATCGATCTATGTATCAGTTAATCAAAGTAGGAAAATCCGTTGCTCAAAAGATCTATACAAGCAACTATTTCCTAAATTGGAGAGCTTTACATATCAAATCAATCAGCTCCCTGTTACACAAATTCTATAGCATCACTTAAAATTAGTCATACATGTCAAAACAAAATTGAGAATTAAAAGTTGCGAAAATCAATTCATAATTCCCTTAGTTCCGAGATTTCTCGTTCTTTTTTTAGAGCAGCACAGCCTGTTCTTTTTAAAACAGTTACGTAATTACTTGAATTAAATCTAAAAAAACTGTTAAAGAAAATTTATACAATTAATTATTTGAAAATTAATTCAAAATTCCCTTAGTTCTGAGATTTCTCGTTCTTTTTTAGAGCAGCACAGCCTGTTCTTTTAAAAACAATTGCGTAATGAATTACTTGAATTAAATCTAAAAAAAACTGTTAAAGAAAATCTATACAAATAATTATTTTCTTAATTGGCGAGAGCTTTAGGTATCACATCTCTCTATTCAATGTTCCATATTCTAATGTATCGATTAACATTAGTCACTTATACGAACAAAAAACTGAGAAGCTCAAAATAATTTCCAAAAATTTGTAGTTGATTGAAATAATGGAAATAATGAAATATACGAAAAACTTATTTCGAAGAATCACTGAAAAGAATTAAAAGATTAAAATTGGTTAAACATAAATTAAATGTCTTATAAACAATCAATTTCTAGAATCTATTAATAGATAAAAATTATTAAATGAGATTTGTACCTTTTTCTCAAACAAGGAACATTTATCTCTGCTTGCAATTGAATAAAAATATTCGTTTCTTTTTCAAGATCATGAAATTAGAAAAGCTTTATGTAAAATTCGATATCTTCATTTATATGTGAGTTAAAATTTTTTTCTTTGTTAGAATTAGAAAAAGGGTGTCTGAAACACTGAAAATTATATATCTGCAATATTCTCTTAAGCAAGATTCTTTCTAAATTAGTGAGATGTATTAAGTGATTTTATATCACTATTTTGGAGATGTTTCCGAGAAAAAAAGAGATATAAAAATGTTAGTTGTTCAATTAAAAAAATATGAAGTATTACCCCAATTTTTACCATGTAATTTTTTAATACTTAAATGATAAAGTTAACTTATTTCGCATTATATTTAAAAAGTTTTAAAAAGAAGCTAGGAGTTTATTAAAGAACATGGTGCTGATAATCTTTCAAAAGCAACATATGATATAAATTTATTTAAAAATTTCAATCGAGCGAATGGTTTCTTCATATTTACCTTTTTATTGCTTTATGTGTTTTAAAATATAATAGATAATTTTTTTGAAGACCTAATTTTCTAAGCTTTTTTTTTTTTTTGCTTTTACTTTTATATTATCATAAAATCCGATTTTTATGTCACTTTTGATACCTTCTTGAGTTCTACATTCTCACTACTTTTTTCCACAACTTTAAAATTTTTTGTGTGTTTTCTCGGTTTATTCCATTATTTAGAACCTGAATAACTACTGGTACCATTAGTTGTAAAATACATATTTTTTGCTTAAGCATTTGTATTCGACTTAAACATAAACGAAAATGAGATAAATTACACCAGTTTTTTTTTTCTCAAAATAAACTGGTGTATCTTTTTTAGTATTTTACCAGTATTAGACTTAGCTTTCTCTCTAAAAATAATATAATAATATGTCAGTGAAGAGTAATATGCAAAATTAGTAATAAAAAAAAATTAAAAATCTTAATATCCTGTAGGGTGTAAAATTTGTTTCTGTAAAATGTTTTTTTTTATTAAATAGTAAGCTAATGCACACACATAATGAGTTTTAAGTTTTCAAGTAGAAAATTCAGTGTTAGGATGCACGAGAAGTTATGAAAATTATTAAAACTACTCGGCTCATATTTTAATCATATATAACATATTTCTTTAATATATATCTAATGATACATAATTGCAGTGATGTATGTTCTACTTAAGGTATCCGACTACGTACGGAAACGTGATTTTAAAAAATCGCATAAATGGATAATTTTCATAATATTTAGTGTCAGTCAGATTAGAATACATGCATAAAATTGTTTTAAGGACATTTTGACAAAATAAATTATTTAAATACAATATTTTGGCAAAAAATTAACTTAGAATAATCTTTTTTCAAAATGTTCTCCTTTTGTGAAAAATGCTTCTATTATAATAATATTTTGCCTGTATATAGATCAGACCTCTCTACAGAGGCTCAATTAAGATTTTTGAAAAATTCACATTATTTTCAGAATAGCCACCCATTGAAATAATTATTGGCATTTTTTTCCTTAAAATTACTCCCCTCTGTTGTCGTAAAACATGGATAAACCCACTTCTAAGTTATATATTTCAAAAATTCTAGTTGAGCCTCTGTAGAGAGGTTTGAGCTATATACAGGCAAAATATTATTATGATAGAAGCATTTTTGACAAAAGGAGAACATTTTGAAAAATGGTTATTCTCAGTAAATATTTTTGCCGAAATATTGTATTTAAATAATTTTTTTGTCAAAATGTCCTTAAGACAATTGTATACATGTATTCTAATCTAAGTGACACTAAATATCATGGAAATTATCCATTTATGCGCTTTGGCAAAATCACGGTTCCGAACGTAGTCGGATACCTTAATCCTACATCAGTTTATATAAATATATATATATAGCTGCTTTTTTTCGAAACAAAGATTCTTAACAAATATTCATTCTTAGAAGTTTCTAAATTTTCATCGTGAAAAAAATTAAAGTTTAAATATTAACGTAAAAACACACATTTTAAGGAAATCATTTGGCAAAAATTTTGTTAAACCTGTTGCGTGTCTCTTATTTTACCGATAGTTAAATGTAGTTCTTTTACATTCAAAATATATACAACACAAATTATTAGCATCCTAAGTGGTGCAGAATTGTCTGTGAAAATTACAGCTCTCTACGATGATATTATGTTCTTGTTGCTCACTGCTCCCTCGTTTGATGATGACATTTTCCGGAGAAATTTCTTCGGTGGATAGAATAAGCATGGCTGCTCAGACCACCGGAAATCTTAAGAAAATTTAGCCGGTGGAAGGACCGTCTCAACACCGTAGCTAAATTTAAGTCATAGCGTAACAACTTCTCGCTGTACAGAAAAACTTGAATGCATTTTTTTCCCTCATAGGAGTTGTTTTGTGATTTATGCTTTTTTTTTTATTCTCAGGATTAAACGTCAAAAATGGAAATAACGTTTAATAAAACTAATCAAATGTTATTTATCTATTTTTTTTTTCAAAAACAAAATCGTATTTTGTAAGTAGATTACCACATTGCAAATTTTAGAGTTTTTAATATTATTCAAAGTTCGTTTATTATGAGTAATATTTTCAAAATATTTCATGAAAATAAAATTTTTTTATGTGACGTCTAATAAAAAAAGATTCATTCTTGGAATTTAAATTATGGGATTAAATTTCTTACGTACTTTGTAATCTTTAAGATTCCAAATATTTATATCTTAATCTATTCATATGAAAAAAGTCGAATATAACGTTTATTATAATTATTACTAATATGGTTTAACATGAATTTTTTTAATAAACAGAAGTATTTGTACAATAGTTTTAGCAGTTGTACCAAAACATAGAATTCTTAGGTTGTTATTTATAAATTTTAAGATACACGAAATTATGAATAGGTAGATAGTGAAATATAAAAAAAATTCTTAAGCTCCAATCGTGTGTTTCTTCTCTTTTTATATATATAATTTTGAATTTCCCTTCGTTTTTTTAGACACATGCATATAATTACGAGTTTTCTCACAAAAAATAAAAACAATTAGGGAAAATAAATGAGATACATTATTAGTTTTCTTGCGATTTTAAAATAAGTGTGTCGAGTTTTTTTTCCAGGTTGTTTTCACTAACGTTTGACATAAAAAAAATCTGTGAAGCGCAAATGAAAGGATTTCGGTTTTAATGAGTTAATTATTTCATTCTTTTCTGTAGTTCTGTGGACCAATGTTTTCATTTGTTTCGTAGATCCAATTGCTTCACTTAATAACATGGTTATAGAAATATTTTTGAATTTCTGAATTTCGTTTTGGCATGAGTGACTCTTTTTAAGCGATGTAACGGAATATGAAACTGAGAAGAAGGAAACTTGATACATGAATCTCTCATCAAATAGGAAAATAGTTATTTGTATAGATTTTTTTTTGTCCAGAGATATTCTGATTTAAAGGATACGGTGCGTAACGTGATATACTTTTGAAGAAACATTTGACGAGTAGTTTTTTAAAAGTATTAAAAATCTCTGAAATAGTTGAATTGTGCTAATCTATAATTAGTTTGCTTCCAAATACGTACATAATTCTGATAAATGATTTAAATACAAATCTTAAAGTGACTGTTTTAAGTTATTTCTTTAATTACATTTAAAAAAAGAAACAATGGGATTTTTTTCAACTAAAAATTTTGAATTTATTGCTAAATTAAAAGATTTTACAGCGCATATTCGTAAAAATTAACAATAAAGATATTTACTTATAATTATAAATCGATAAAAAAAATATATGGGATGTCAAAGAGAAATAATAAGGAATATTTCAATTGTCGATTACGATTATATAAATGGATTTTGCAATTCTTTGTTGTAGAAAGATTGGTTAGCTGGATGTGCGAAATCCGGGATTTTAATGTGAGACAAATTTGAGTCGGGGCATCAATACAACTTATATGGATGTATCAACAGAATTTTTGTGCGTTTGAGAGGTATTGATTTTAGGTTTGGTTTCTTTTACGTGTTAACGGACTTGCAAAGGATTGACTCGGAGAAACTTCTCACATTTTACCTCGGTTAAACGTGATAGTCGGGTGTTTTGTATGAGATTAATTATATTTGTCTCTTAAATATTCAATGTTCGTAGCTGAAAAGTGTTATGTTCTTGATTTCTAAAAAAACAATGCTTGCAACTAGATTTTGCTTGTGCTTTCTGACAAAGTAACTTTGTTAGTTGTAAAGGTTAACATTTCTATTATTGTGTTTGCTGTAGCAATAAAATGGTTTCAATTTGAGATAAGAATTATAAATATATTAAATTTAATTTTCCAAATGAGGTGTTGAAATGTATATTATCTGGTTTCACGTGAGATTTAATATACGTTGTTAATTAACTCAACAAAGAATAATCAAGAATTTATTCCACAAACTTCCAATTACGTTTTTTCTTTTTCAAAAAAATAGTGTACAGCTATGTACTTTGATGTCTTAATAATTTTTAATTTTTTTCCAAGTGTAAATGTTTTGAATTTTTAAAAGAATTGATCGCGCGTGTTTTTGTTTTTGACTTTTATCTTATTTTGTGTATTTCTGTATATTTTCTGCATGTCTTTCGGTTTTTCAACTGGGAAATATTTCCTTACACACTGGTAAAATGAATAAACATTTGATTTTTACACAGTCACAAACATTTAAACTGGGAAGACCTTCATTTATATTTTAAATATCTTGCCTTGGTAAAATGACTTTTATAGTAAGAAAATAAGTATAATGCCATAATTCACCTGTTTGGGCAAATCTTCCATCGGGAGGGGGAGGGCTTTCGTACTTTAAATTAATTTTTTTAAAAAAACGATTGTAGCGCTTTTACGCCGAAAGAGGTTCAAAAGCGAATATGAATAATTTTTTCGTCTGCTTAGGGATAACAATAAAGTGACATATTTAGGTTTTTTTTTTTTTTTTTTTTTTTTAATTATAAAAATAATTAATATTATTTTTTTTTTTTTTTTTTTTTTTTTTTTTTAAAGAAGCCAATAATAATCAAAGCGTGGAAAACGCCTCTTGTAGAAAAAAGGGAGGATTTGAGTAAGTACTTTTAGTTATATAAAATGATGTATTGGAAAATATATGTGGGAAAAAGATTCCAGTAAATATACGTATTTTCTTATATTTAGGTTATTATATGTATTGAAATTTTCAAATCGGTAAACAGGATTTTAATATATTTCTTTAAACATAATAAAGGGATAAAAAATCGGTGAAGTAAGAAATGTGTCGTAATGTTTCAGCAATTTTTCGCAGATAATTAAAATTAGTTTAGAGATTTTTTTTAAATTAGAGATTATTAATTCTAACAATATATTTTAATAATTCTACATATAGAAACCGCGGGATAGAATTTTTATTCAAATTTTTTAAATTTCTTTTCTGTAGTGGGCTAAAAATAGGAAAAAACAATACGAAAAATGTTCCTTTTCATGAAAGTAAAGTCACAATGAATTGAGATGACGCTATGCTGATCAATATGAGTATCGTTTCAAAGGCAAAGAAGCCATATAGGAATAAATCAGATTGAGGTACACGGTTGCATTTGTATGTTGTTGGAAGACGTATGTAAGCGGATCACCTTGAGATCCCTGTTGGATTTTTTGTTGCGACATGGTTTTTAAGGATAATTGTCTTATATAAGTATCTCATCATGATGTATCTAGGAGTAGAATATTATGAATTGAAAGAAAACATAACACTACAGATCGTTCAGCTTTTAAAAAGTAATAGAAATCACGGTGTCGACGCCTGCGTGCGCCACGAACTTAAGCGCTATGAATATGTTGAAATTAAACAAAGCCAAAACTTCCTTGAAAGGAAGTTTCACTAGAATTGTAACCTTTATGGATAACGTGTCCGAACATGTTGACATAACCGAACAGGAAGTTAAATTTAAAAAAATTGACCAACTCGAAAGGAAAATAGAAGAATTGAGAAAGAAATACTTTTTGGAATAGAAACCACAAAACCTACCGTGGAGGCGAAATTCGAAAAAGATTTAAACAATTTTGAATCACGTCTGGAAGATTTGGAAACAAGAGTTAAAATAATTGATTAACTATATTAATGTATCATTGTCTGTGACTGCAGTTAAAAAAAATGGAGTACGAAAACGGAACTTTTGCTCAAACAAAAATTCCACCCATAATACTTCCCACCTTTTCGGGAAAATATAAACATTTTAATAACTTTAAATCCCAATTTGATGATTTAATTACAACAAACGAACAACTGACTCTCAGTCACAGAAATTGTATTATTTAAATTCCTGTCTATTAAATGAAGTTAAAGAATATGCCTCCACTTTCGCTTTTTTTCCCTTTCTTGTATGAAGCACTCAAATCCCGATATAACAAAAGATTGATTGTCGATATTCATGTGCAACAAATATTAAATTTTAAGAACGTGAGAATCCGAAAGAAATTCGTAAAATGATTGATTTCATTTAAAAAAACTTACAGGCTCTAAAATTATTAAACTATGAACAAAATAATTTATTTGATGTATTTTTATTACATATTATGCAAAAGAAATTGGATAATGAATCACGAAAAAAGAATTTTGAACTTTTAAAAGCAAAAGATGTTCCCACATTTGATGAATTAATTGCATTTTTAGAACAACGCGAAACCATTCTTTTAATCCGTAGATAAAAATTGTATTGTAGAAACAAAAACAATAAGAAAACCTAATCTATCGTTTAAAACAAAAACCAATCTTTTAATAAATCAATCTGTTGAAAATAAGAGTTGCATAATTTGTAACGAAAAAATTTCATAACCGGTATTTCGATGCAAAAAGATTCTAGAATTGAACCTCAAAAAATGATTAGATCTAGTCCGTCTGCATAAGTTATGTGAACTGTGTTTGCGAAAAAACCACAAAAGGATGCAACGTACTTCAACGTATATGGGCCCATGCGGCAATAAATATTCTCGCTCCCTCTGTACTGCTGCAATAGGAGACAAAAGAAAGGGGCTTATTCCCCCGCTGAAATTCGAGTACTAACAAACCCGGGTTTCCAGGAATCGGAAGTAATAAACTTTTCCAACCTCAACACAGTTTTGAGTAACACAGCTGCTCAACATAGAAAGAACATGTTAATATCGACTGGTAGCGTTTTCTTACGAAATAATGAAGGCCGAGAACAAAAATGCCCCATCATTTTTGACTCAGCGTCTAACATTAATATTATATCTAGAAAAATGTGCGATTTTCTTGGAATTGCAATAGAAAAAATACACACACACACATTCCTAGTTTCAGAACTCAATTCAATGGAACAAAACTTAAAGGGAAAAACTAATACTTTAATTTCTAATAAAAGCGGTACTTTTAGAGAAAGTGTTGATTTTTTTGAGACTGAAAAAATTACTGGGTTGACACCATGTGTTACATTAGATGTTTCGGAAATAAAAATTCCAGAATTCTTAGAATTATCAGACCCCTATTTTTACGAAGCTAAAGAAATTCATGCTTTACTGAATGCGGATATTTTCTTTAGAATAATTAAAGATAACGTTTATAAAGTAAACAAATAATTGTTCTTCAGGGAAACTGAATTCGGATGGATTGCTGGTGGACGACTCCAAGAAACCAAAACTAATTATTTTTTCATGTTACCTTCTTTAAAGATATTGATTCTATCGAGGATACATTAAAGCTGTTTTTTGAGCTGGAATCCCTTGGCATAAAAGATGACCCTTGCTACCAGAAAGAGGACCAAGCTATGAATATTTTTAAAGAAACTGTACAATATAATAATAATTAGTATGTGGTTGAATTACCTTTTCGTAAACATTGGAACGAATTGTCGAATAACTTTTCTGTGGCAAAACAATGTTTCCAGAGTTTATGGCGAAGGTTACAAGGGGATAAAACACTTTACACTCAATACAAGGAAATGATTCAATAATATTTGAATCAAGGAATAATATAAAAGATTAAAGATACTGAAACTAATGTACACAAACTAATATATTGCTGACCACACCAAGCGATAAAAAAGGAGGGTAATGTTACTACTTCTACTCGTATTGTTTTTGATGCAGCTTCACACCAAGCTAACGAACTATCACAGAACGATTGCTTGTGGTGTGGACCTAATTTGAATCCTAATTTTTAGATGTTTTAATTAATTTCAGGCTAAACCGAGTTGCAATATCATCGGATATTCGTCATTCTTTTCTTCAAATTTGCTTGGCGGATAAACATAAAGACTTTTACAGTTTTTATGGACAGATAGTAATCCACGTATTGGGGAAAAGCCCCCTTTACAAGTTTATAGATTTAACAGGGTGATATTTGGAGTTAATTCTAGTCCATTTCTACTAGCAGCAACAATCAAATATCACATTGAGAAATATAACGAAATTCATCCCATAACTGTACAACATTTAGATTCTTTCATGTATGTGGATGATTAGATTACGGGACAGGATACTCGAAAAGAAGCTCTTTTCATATCTCGCCACGCTAAGAACATTATGAAAGAAGCAGGAATTGAGATGAGAAAATGTATCAGCAATGATACCACTTTAATGGCTCAGTGGGCGGCAGAAGATTTCGACACATATCCTATGGATACATCCATCGGCTTGGGAACAAACAAAACGAATATATTAGGAATGGCTTGGCAAACTCTAGATGACTGTCTAACGTTGGATACTAAAGATTTGCTAGAATTCGTTTCGGCAAATGAAAATACTAAAAGATTTCTGTTACAAACAATAAGGAAGATATTTGATCCCCTAGGATTTCTCTCCCCTTTTACTATAAGAATAAAGTGCCTCATACAGAAACTTTGGATATAAAAAACAACTTGGGATGGAATTTTACCCCCAAAAGTGGTTAATCTGGTGTAAAGAACTGCTCCTCTTAGATCAACTTAGAATTCCAAGGTTAGTTCTTGATTCAACGAATGATGAGATAAGTGATCTCACTGAAATTCACATATCCTGCGATGCCTCTAAACTCGCCTATGGAGCAGCAGTTTACGTGAAAGTAAGAAAACAAAATGAAGTGCTCGTAAATCTCATCACTTCAAAAACGAGGGGTGGCGGGAGCTTTAGTAGCAGCTCGATTGGGTTCAAGGGTACAAGAAATCATCCGCAAGAAAAAGGAGTGCAAAGTGTTCCCCTGGACAGACTCCAAAATAGTTCTATTCTGGATTAAAGGCTCATCGAAAAGTTGGAAACAATACGGGGCTAACAGAATGCAGGAGAACACCAAGTTAACCGATCCTGATTCTTGGTTTCATTGCTCAGGACAAGACAATCCCTCAGATTTCTTGTCTAGGGGACTTAGTACTGATTCACTTCTTTCCAACAAGTGGTGGAATGGTCATTTATTCGCCCTAGAAGTCCAAATTGGGGAGGTCTATGGGAGGCTAATATAAAATTTTTATAAAATATCATTTTAAACGTGTTGTAGGAAATTCAAAATTTAGTTATGAAAAATTATTGACTTTAATAATGCAAATCGAAGCAATTTTGAACTCTCGACCTCTTACACCACTTTCATACTGTGACGGGCTCACGCGTCTTTTCATTAACATATCCTTTGGGTTCTTTTGGGACCAGAATTAATGGCAACCGTTTTCCAACCAAAACCCAAGAAGTGAAGCGTGAATAAAATATGCAAATTAGAAAGCTTTTAAATATCAGAAGTTAGAGTAAGCGAGGTGGCAATTTAGGGAATGTTATGATAGAGCGGGATACAATTGTGAAGTGACAGCCAAGAGAAGTTATTCCGGAGACAGAGCCATTAGGTCAAGGTGCATACCATTGCACTCGAGTAAAAAACGTAACTTCCATTAAGATTGGATCGACGATAGAAGTTAAGGTAGGATTGAATATTTAATATTATGATCTGTGATATTATTGGAATTGAGTTTAGGCGTGTTAGTTATTGATAGTGGTCCGGGTTAAACTAATTCGGTATTATATATATTGTGTGTTTAGTCATCGTGGTTTCTCTCACATATATTATTATCTAATCTGTTAGAAGCCTAAGTTTGAAGGTCTTAATAAAGACAAATTAAGAACATGGATTCACACATTTTTTTTTTCAATTCATTTATTCCTACACCTCTAGTTCACGCTGATAATCAAAGAGAAGGGCACCCGAGGGGGGCTACTTCACAATACGACGTAGATGATTTGGAGGTTTTGACCCCAGCTCACTTTTTAATCGGGAGACCGATCACAGCTATAGTCTAACCGTCTCTGATACAATGCGAATCAAATCTTTTAAATGTTTGGCACAGAATAACTAAATCAGTTCAAACGATTTGGAAAAGGTGGAGCCTTTCATATTTAAATAGTCTGCAACAAAGAAAGAAATGGATTGCTAATAAAGAAAATCTTAAATTTGGAGATATGGGTTTAATTAGAGAAGAAAATCTTCCTCCTTGGAAATGGTTATTTGGACGTATTGTTAAAATATACATAGGGAAGGATAAGAAAGTTAGAGTTGTAGACATTAAAACTAGTAAAGGTATTTATAAAATGTCTATTAATAGACTGAGTGTACTGCCTATTGAAAATTAAATGTGTATGGTTATCTATGATATTATTAACTTGGAATTTATTGTTAGAATTTATGGTAATTCTTGTGTCATGCATCAATTACTTACTATTTATTACAATTTTCTTTGTGTTATGTATTTTATTGTTTGAGAACTTAAACTAATTCTCTGTTTTGAAATTTGATGTTTATATTCAATTGTATATTCACTAATATTTACTTATATTAATTCATCTTTAAAATTCATTCCTTACTTTATGTTGAAATACAAATTGTTAAGTTCTTGCATGTGAGCATGGCAAGGCCAGGCGGGATGTTGACACCTGCGTGAGCCACCTGCCGTCCGTATGTAACATTCGGCAGAAGCTGATTGACTGACAGCTATCACTGACGTGGGTAACAACTGCTCTTACTTCGAAACCCACAATAACTTACGTTACTTTTTTGTTAAGTTTTATTAAAATTTTAGTCTAAAGACTTGGTCTATCATATTATTTAAAACTCGTGACACTCACGAACACACGGGAATGAAAAGATTTACGCAAATCTATATTTTAGTCTGTTTCCTCATCCATCCATAATTATGATACTATGTTTTAAATGAAAATCTTAAAGGGGCTGCATTAAAAGATTTTTTTAATTATGTTACGAGGAAGAAACAGTGAGAGAAGAATTGTTGAATTTATGGAAAATTTTATAATTTTGTTACACAGCAAAAGCGTAAAAGAACAATTCAGGTTTTTTTTAAACTCTAATTGTTATTTAGAAGGAAAAGATATAGGTTTTCAGTAAATTACCTATGAATTCTTTAATTGAATATTACGATTATATTAATGAATTATATAACTTTTTGATGTAAAGAGAAGCATTGGTTTGCTTGGGGTGCGAATTCCGGTATTTCAATAGGAACAAAATTGGAGTCATAGAAAAATCAATAACACTTCTGTGAAAATTTCCACTAAAAGTTTGTGTATAGGGAAGAATTTGGCTCTTTGGTTTGGTTACTGCGTTTTTTAGATGGGTCACTGATTCAGCGCTCGCTAAAACGTTACAGTTCTTTTTTTTTATACTCGTTTATGCGGTGTGTTTACGCGTTTTGTACATAATTAATTTTTAATTGGGTTGTAAATATTTAAAGTTCGCAACTACAAAAGAGTTAATCTTTTCAGAGGTAAAACATTTTTTCCTTATATGATATTCTGAAGGTTGATTAAGAAACTTTGCTATTGTGATGATATTGAAATACTCGAAGTTGATTAGTAAATTGAGTAGTTTTAACTTTAACAGCAAAAAAGTAAATGGAAATATACATTTGTATAAATATTATTTTTTTTTTATTTTCATAATTAGTTTTGTTTTTTATTTGTATAATTAGTTTTTATTTTTATTTTTCTAATTCTTTTTGTTTTTTTTTTACTTTTCTTTTCTTTTTTTATACTCTTTTATGCGGTGTGATTGCGCGTTTTGTACATAATTATTTTTAATTGGATTGTAAATATTTAAAGTTCGCAGCTAGAAAAGAGTTAATCTTTTCAGAAATAAAACAATATTCTTCCCTTGTATGATATTATGAAGGCCGATTAAGAAACTTTGTTACTGTGATGATATTGAAATACTCCTCGAAGTTAATTAGTAAATTAAGCAGTTTTAACTTTAACAGCAAAAAAGTAAATGGAAATATTTATTTGTATAAATATTACTTTTGCTTTTTTTATTTTCATAATTAATATTTTTTTTTTTATTTTTTATTTTTCTTCTCTCTCTCTCTTTTTTTTATTTTTATTTTTTTATACTCGTTTATGCGGTGTGATTGCGCGCTTTGTACATAATTATTTTTAATTGGATTGCAAATATTTAAAATTCGCAGCTACAAAAGAGTTAATTTTTTCAGAGGTAAAACAACATTTTTCCCTTATATGATATTGTGAAGGCCGATTAAGAAACTTTGCTACTGTGATGATATTGAAATACTCCTCGAAGTTGATTAGTAAATTGAGCAGTTTTAACTTTAACAGCAAAAAAGTAAATGGAAATATACATTTGTATAAATATTATTTTTGTTATCTTTTTATTTTTATAATTATTTTTGTTTTTTATTTTCATAATTAGTTTTTATTTTTATTTTCATAACTAGTTTTTACTTTTATTTTTATAATTCTTTTTGTGTTTTTTTTACTTACTACTTTTCTTTTTTTTTTTTTTTTTTTTTTTTGCACTTTTTAATACAATTTTTTTTTCTAAATTTCATGATGAAATGAGTTTTGTTGAGTATCGAGTAGCTTTTGACTGTTGTTAATTGATTCAACATGAAATGATTAAAAAATTATTTTACTAACTTACAAGTAAATTTTTCTTTCATAAGAAATAGTATTGAGGATATTTAGGTCTCTTTATTAATGCTTTTTCCTGTGTTAATGTTTTTCGCATACTAAAACAGTTTTCATTTTCAATGTTTTTGTTTGCTCGTGTTTTCAACTTGACTTTTTTTATGTTCTGTATACTTGTATATATTTCCCTTGTTTATTTTTGTGTGTTCTGAGTTTCTTCTTTATATGCAAGACAATTCAATAAAACATTTTACCACTGTCACATAGAAATAACTTTTTCATCGAGTTCTTTTAAAAATCTTGTTCAAGAAAAAATTAATATTATGTGTTAAGATAATCAATACTGGGTTAACAATTTACAAGTTTTAGTAAATATTGCAGACCTATGGATTTTTTGTACTTCAAATTTATATTCCAGAAAGA
>BMAV01008686.1:1038984-1055110 GCA_019973955.1 Trichonephila inaurata madagascariensis | reverse complement strand
CAAATATTTGCAACACAATTTTTATCAGTCTTACAAAACGCGTAAGCACACTGCATAAACTAGACAAAAAGAAAAAATAATAAGAAGATTCCCCGAGCACTGAAAAATTGACGCGTCGTTAAAGGCGTAAAAACTTAATCTAGAATCAAATCCTTCCCTTTACACAAAGTTTCAGTCGATATCTTCAGATAAGTTGTATTGATTTTCGAACGACTTAAATCAATGAAAAACTGAACTTTCGGAACACGCATAGCAAGCTAACCAATTCTCTCCCTGCTTCAAAGAATTTAAATCAAATCGTAATTGAAAAATTAAGAAACTGCCTTTAAATTTTTCAAATATCTTACTTTTCTTTATCAATTTACATCTATATGTATAAAACCTGTATGCTGTTTTTTTGTGATTGCACAGTAGTAAAATTTTAAAATTACCATTAAATTCACAACTTTAAAGTACAAAGCTCTACTCCACAATTTCTTCTCGTAATGTAATTATTTTACAAATTTAGTAAAAATTGTTCAAATAATATATTCATTTGTGATTGTCATCCCTTATAATTCTCTTAGAAAAGTGTCAAAGTTTCTTAGTTGGAAGTAACAACATAATATTTGGTAACTTAGTTTGAACACAGAATTTAAATTTTTTGCAGCGATGAAGTCTAAATATTTGAAATCCAATTATAATTAGTCTCGTATAAAACACGCAAACTCATCGAAATATCGAGATAAAACAAACAAAGAACAACAACTTACATGTTTCTCCGAACGTCGTATTATTGACGAGTCGGAAAAATTTTAAAATCCTGAACTAGAAACCTAATCTTTCCCATGCACATAGTTTCAGTAGAAATACTCAGAGAAGTTTTATTGATTTTCCGATGGCTTAAATCTGTTAACAACTAATCTTCAGAAACCCTCATTCCAAGCTAACCAATGTTTATACATCAAAGAATTTCAAAATGTCTCAGTATTACCGTAATATAAAATTAAAAAACTCCAGTTAATTCTCTCAAAAAATATCAAAACCTTTCTTAATCAATACACATTTACTGGGGAAAATCCAGTAGAGTCTTTTTATGTATTTTATCTTAAAATCACGAGAAAACAATTGAAGTTTTTCATCAATTTCTCCACAATTTTTATTTTTAACGAGAACATTTGCTTATCTAATTAAATATCTAAAAGACTAAGAAAATTGTAAATTATAAAGAGTTAAGAAAAAGCATAATTGGAAATTTAAAAAATAATTTCACTGTGTCTTTTATCCACAAAATTATAACTAAAATTTTATAGTTAACTATCTAAGAATTCTATGTTATTATGACTATTATGCATATCATACAACTACATTCATACATTAATATGAGATTTTTAATTTATTGAAAAATATTTAATTTCATTTATATTAATTTTAGAAACAATAGCACTCAATTCATGCACACGCAATCCATTTTTCTCAATCTAAATGGATTGCGGTATAAATCTTTCAGAAACGAAGCATTAAAATTTTCAAAGAATTAATAATGAATAATTTATATTTAAAGAAGGAATTTTTATAAGAAATAAACGTCATTAAAAATTTTCATTGTCACAAGTTGGCAAAATATCAAGCATAAAAAATTAACTTTGAATAAGATTAAAATATTCTGGAATTTTGCAATATGTGAATCTACCTACAAAAGTTTGGTTTTGTACTAGAAAAATAATAGCAAATTAAAAGAAGTATAAAATGTTATTTCCACAATTAACGTTTAATGATAAGAAGAACGAAAAGTATACATCACAAAAGAAATTTGATGAAAAAAAAAAATAGTTTTCAAGTTTTTCTGCACAGAGAGTATCTGCTACGCTGTGACATAAATATAATAGTGGTGTCAGATTTGCCTTTTCCCCAATAAATTTCCTTTAAATTTTCGGTAGAATGAGAAACAATTCTTACTGCATCCGTGGATATAAATTTCGTCAGGAAAAGTTGCCAGTAAAGGAGAGGACAGAGAACATCGAACAGTAAGTCCTCTCTAACACTTCCATAATTTTCATAGACAATTCTACAAAAACCGCTTAAAAACTAAAATTGGTAATTAAAACGGATGCAACAGGTTTGACAAATTTCTTGTAAGATTGATTTGAAATTATTGTGTGTTTACGTTAATCTTTAAATTTGTCAATTTTTTTCAATGTATAAATACAGAATTTTATAAAAAGAAACTATTATAAGGAAACTTGGCGGAGAAAGAACAGCAATATCTACAGCTGTAGAATGAATTGAAAGATACTTCGGTATAATTAGATATCATTAATTGCGATTATAAAGTGACTTCGTATGCTTTTATTTCACAGACAAAAATGAAAGAATATACATTGGCAAAGATGTTAATAGTTCTTGAAGAAAAAGGAAAGATATTCAGACATTTGTGAGCTCCAGACAATAAAAAGGAGTTTATCTTTTTCTTACGTCGAAATGAACATAATGGATTTGAGAACGAATGCGAATAAGATGGAAGTTTATATAAAACGTAACTGAATATTTAACACTTAAATATTGATCTATCTATAAATTCATATAGTTCGATAATGCAGAAAAAAAATTCTATCTAATATGCATATCCATTTAATACACAATATATAAGATTTGTAAAAACGAAAACGAGGGGAACATTTATATCTTGGGAAAAAATTTCAGAATGATCGTTGTAATATTAAGAGAAGAATTGTTAAAATCCATGTTATCTTGAAGTTCAAAGGGACTGTATTTTATTACTTAAACATATTTGAGAAACAATGTATAAATAATTATGAAAAAGAAAAACTTTTACTTTTGCCTTAAAATGGATAATTTAAACTAAAACCCGAAAGAAACAAGAAATTTTATCCGTCTGAAAGTTGTTTTAATTCTTTTATATAGTCATTGGGTAAATAAAACTTACCTAATAATTTCAAGTGTAAAAAATATTTATTAAAAGTATTAAATTCATTACATTATAACATTTATTAAACACAGTGTTAATAAACTTGTCAAATATTTGTAAGACAATTCCAAGAAAGGCTCACATGCATCATACATGAGACTGGCAATTAAAAAGTAATTTTCCACAGGAAACTGAACACATTCAAATAATGGTTTAAAATCAAATGAAAGAAGATCTTTCGAGATTTGATGCTATGAAAATCTTTTTGAAAGTACTTTACATTTACTTTAACGTCTCCTTGTATAACTCTGAGACTGTGAAAGGGAAGTGAGAAGAAATTATTAATAAAACACTTACACTTGAATGATTATTAAGCCCACAGGATGAATTCTACAAAGAGATTTTTACCCTTTCCCCAACCAAAGAACATTTATTTCTACATGGAATGGAATAAAAATATTCGACTTTCTTTCACGACAATGAAATAAATAATTCTTTTTTTAAAATTGGATATTTTATTTGAAATGCGAAATAAAGTTTTTTCCTTCTTGGAAAAAGAAGAAAAGGGTGTATGAAAAATTTTAAATTATCTGAAACATTTCCTTAAACAAGACTTTGTATAAATTATTGATATTAAAAAATGTATGAAGTGATTATATATATATATATATATATATATATATATACAGTTTGATTTGAGAGTTTCTTCCACGAGAAAAAGAGATATAAAAATCTTAGTTGATCTTGAAATTAAAAAAATGTGAGCTATTAGTACCTACTTTTCCAAAGTAATTTTTTTAATACTTTACATGATAAATTTAATTGATTTCGCATGCAATTTGCTGCATTAAAAGAGTTTTAAATAGAAGCTTGGAGTTTATTTCAGGACGTGTTTCTGATAATACCTTTAAAATGCATCGTATGATGTAGATTCATTTGAAAATTTCTCTCAGCATAAATGTTTCTTTATTATCCTGTTTTGTACTTTGTATTTGAAAATCTTTTGGACAATTCTTTTTGAAGACCTACTTTTCTACGCTTATTTTTGTTTTTACTTCTGTATGAAACATTAGAACTGATTTTTATGTCATATTTGGTACCTTCACCTGTTCTACATGTTTACTATTTTCTCCACTACATTAAACATATTTTGTGTTTTCTCTATTCATTCCGAATCATCATTAATAGTAATATACGTATTTCACATGCTTATGCGTTTGAATTAGTCATTAACATAAACGAAAATGAGATAAAATTACACTTTTTTTGTTTTATTTACTATTTTTTTAGCACATGCTTTAATGTTATCATAAATCTATACACTTTTCAAATTTTACCAGTAATTCACTTAGCTTTTTCTCTAAAAATAATATGCCAGTGTCACGTAATATGCAAAATTAGAAATAAAAAAAAAAAGATAAAGGTTATAATTTTCTGTATAGAAGAAAATTTGGTTACGTAAGTTATTTTTTTGAACAAAAAAAGTAAGCTAATATATAATGAATTTGAAGCTTTCAAGTAGTAAATACTGTGTTAGAGTGTACGAGGTTATGAAACTCATTAACATTACTCGGCTGATAATTTAATCTTACATGTCAGATTACTTTAATATAATGATTTATACTTGCAGCAATGTATATTTCGTTTAAACCTAAATCAGTTCATGTTGTTACATTGCATTCTTCAAGAAGGTTCTTGATAAGTATTCATTCTTAGAAGATTCTATATTTTTAGTGTAACAAAAATTAAAGGTTTCAGTATTAACGTAAAAGCAAAGATTTTAAGGAAATCTTTCGGGAAAAGTATTGCCAAACCTGTTGCTAGATTTTTACGCGTTACCATTAATTAAATATTAAATTAATTTAAATTTAAAATATTCAAAGCAAATTATTAGCATCCTAAGTGGTTAATGCAGAGTTGTCTTTGAAAATTACAGCTCTCTACAAAAATATTTTGTCTTTGATGTTCACACTTCTCTCATTTGATGGCAACATTTCCCAGCGAAACTTTCTTCGGCCGATGCACTAAAAATCGCTGCTCACGGCACCGCAAAATTTAAGAAAATTTAACCGGGAAAAGGGACGTTTCGATGCCGTAAATAAGTTTATGTCACAGGGTAGCAGATTCTCGCTCTACACAGAAACATGAATGCGTTTTTTCTTTAATTGGTGTTGTCCTGTGATTTATATTTTTAATTATCCCCATAGTTAAACATCGAATAGAAAAACAGCTCTACACAAATTTTTAATTTTTTTTTCAGAAAAAAAAAATTCTTTTGTTGGTAAATTCACATAATGCTAAATTCTAAAGTTTTTAATCTTATTCAGAGTTTATTTTCGCATGTGTGATATCTGCCAAACATTTCATGAAAAAATTTTTTTTGGTGACGTCCAATAAAAATTCCATATAAATTAAGGAGATTAAAATTTTTAATTACATTGTACTACTTACGATTTTAAAAATTTGTATCCTAATCCATTCACATGAAAAAATCGAGCTCCTCGTTTATTATAATTTGATATAGTTTAACATTATAATTTTTTTTAATAAATTAGAAATCTTAGAATAATATATGAAAATAATTGTAAAATAGTTTTAGCAGTTATATCAACACAAAATTTTTAAATTGTTATTTATAAATTTTTAGTCATTGGAATTTATGACTAGTGAACATAGGGAAATATAAAAAACTTCTTAAGCTCCTGTTGTGTTTCTTTTTCATTACATAATTTTGAATTTCTTTCGTTTTTTAGATATTTAGGTAGAATTGCGAGTTTTCTAACAAGAAATAAATTCGTGGAAAAATCCAGGAGATACGCTGTAAGTTTTCGTCTGATATTAAAATAAATGTACTTGCAGTTTTGTTAAAATGTGTTTTTCACTAATTTTGACATAAAAAGTCTACGGAGCGTTTTTGGTTGTTAATAAGTTAATTACTTAATTCTTTTCCATAGTTCTGTGGAAGAGGGTTTTCATATATTGTGTTGTTACAATTACATTTAATGTCATATTTGTACACATTTTTTTGAATCTCTCAATTTGGTGTTTTGACATGAGTAACTACTGTTAAGCGATGCTTTAGAATATGAAACAGAAAAGAGACGGTTTTGGTACCTGAATGATGTACCAACTAAGAAAATAGGTATTTGTACATAGTTTTTTTGAACGGCAGATTTTCTGATTTAACTGATATTGTCCGTAGCGTGATTAATCGATTAGTTTAAAAAAGGTATTAGAAATCTCAGAAATGAAAAAATTAAGCAAATGTATATTTTTTTTAATCTATTTCCACATCTACCTATAATTATAATAAGAGATTAAAAATATATCTTAATGGGATTGTTTCTTAATTTTTTAATTACGTATTGCGAGGAAGAAAAGGTGAGAGTAGAATTTTTGACAAAATCTTTGAATTCATTTAAACTTCAAAATTTTGCTACCATGCAAATTCGTAAAAAATAACAATACAGGACTTTTTTTTTTAGTAATAGTACATTTATAAAAAAAAACATTTCACAGAGTTCAGGGAATTGACTAGGGATTCTTTAAGTGACGATTGTGATTATATGAAAGAATTTTATATTGGTTATTTTGGGAAATGAATTCCGGAATTTGAATATGAAACAGATTTGGGTCATTTCAAAAATAATGCAATTTATGTGGTGAGTATTTCTTTTTAAACTTTGGAAATGGTGTAGGTTTTGATTCTAGTTTAGAAGTTAGTATTTTTACCTACGCTTCATTGATTTAGTGCTGGGTTAAACTTTTCAGTTCTTTTTTTAATCTAGATTATGCAGTTTGCTTGCGCGTTTCTTACAAGAATAATAAACATTGTTTTGAAAATGTTTAAATTTTGTCAGTGCAATAAAGGTAAATTTTTCATTGTTCAAAATAAGGTATCAAATATTATATTTTCTGTAAGTGTCAGTTAAGAAACTTAGCTGTATGTGTAATGGTGAAATAAAAATTCGAATATCTTAGCTGCTATAATAATTAGTATGGTTTTGATTGGTACTGCAAACTTATACTTACATATGTATCTATTATTTGTGTGTTTACAAAATAAGTAAATGATACAAATTTATTTTTTTAAATTTCATGATAAAATGAATCTTATTGAATTTCGTGTAGGGTTTGGTAGATTGTTAATAAACTCATCAACAATTAATGATTAAAAGTTCAATTCACAAACTTGCAATTAAATTTTACTTTTATAAGAAATAGTGCAGCTCATAATACTTTATTTGTCTTTATTAATTTTATTGTGTGGTGTTAATGTTTTTGAATACTAAAACAATTATGCATTCGTATTATTTTCTTTTGCGTATGTTTTCAATTTGACTTTTATTGTATTTTGTATACTTGTATATATTTAAAAGTATTAGAAAAATCTCTGATATAAAAAAAAATTATTCTAAACTATTTTAAATTTGTTTCCAAATACGTACATAATTATGATTTAAACTCTCAGTGATTTAAACTCAAATCTTTAAGAGACTGTTTTTTATATATTTTCTTAATTACATTATGAGGTGGTGAGGTATGAAAAACAGTGATAGGTAATTTTTTTTAAATTAAAATTTTTAAATTTATAGAAAATTTCAAAATTTTGTTACAGTGCATATTCGTAAAAAATAGTAATAAAGCATTTTCTCTTCTAATTATACATTGATAAAAAAATAAGCTGTCAGAAAATTAATAAGGAATTTTTCAATTGCCGATTATGATTATATGAATGGATTTTGTAATTCTTTGAACAAGATGGATTGGTTAGATGAAGATGCGAGTTCCAGAATTTCATTGTGACAGATTTTAGTTCTCGTAAAATCGATACATTTAAACTGAATGTAACAGCAGAATTTTTGTGCATTGGGGAGAGGATTAAATGTTAGCTTGGGGTTTTTCGTTTTTATGAACGTGTAAACGATTGGATCGGGGAAACTTTTCATTTTTTTAACTTGGTTAAAAGGAATGCTCGCTCGTTTTGTATGAGATAAAGTATTTTTTGACGTAAATACTTAAAGTTCATAACCGAAAAAATTGCTAAGTTCTTGAATGGTCAAACAACGATGTTCCAAAATAGATACTTGTAGAGATTAAGCAACTTTGTTACTTGTAGAGATTAAGCAACATTTTGATCAACGTGTTTACCGTAGCTTTAACAATGGTTTGGATTGGATATTTAAAAATTGTATATTTATTATTTATGGTTTCAAAAAAAAAAGAAAAAAAAAAGAAAAGAAATTATGGAAATGAAAACTAAGTTTTCCAAATGTCATGCTGAAGTGTATATTATTTGGTTTCGTGTGGGCTTAGGTAGGTTATTAATTAACTCAGTAAAAAAATTAATGAATAAAAAATAATATCACAAACTTACAATGAAAATTTTCTTTCATAAGGAATTGTATACTTTCATTGCATAATCAAATAAAATCAGAATAATCAGAAATTTATATTACACAAACTTACAATTTTTTTTTCTTCAGAAACAGTCTACTCCAAAGTACTTCGTGGTAACTATTTTTATTGTCTGATTCCAACTGTTAATAATTTCAGATATTTTAAAATAATTGATTGCTCATGTTTTCGAATTTGACTTTTATTGCGTTTTATGTATTTCTGTTTATTTTCCGCAAATCTTTTGTTTTTTTCTACTGTGAAATTTTCCTTTATAAGCTCGTAAATTGAATAAATATTTCAGTTTTACACTGTCACATAGATTTAAGCTAGAAAAATATTTTATCATTTTTTTAAATATTTTTCCCGGGTAAAATTACTTTTATGATAAGAAAATCAATATAATGCCCTTAATTCCCCTTTTTGGGAAAAACTTCCATTGTGGAAGGTTTTCGTTCTTCGAATTTATATTCTAGAATATATTTGCAGTGCTTTAACCCAGAAAGAGGTTTAAGTACGGATGGAGAGGTTTTTCGTCGGCAAAGGGTACCAATTAAGTGACCTATTTAGGTGTCTTTTTAGAAACCAATAATAAAATAAGTGTTGAAAGCGTTTCTCTTCAAATCGGTACATATGATTCTGACATATTTTGTAAACATTATACTGGGATAAAAAAAAATAGTGAAGCAACAAATGTATCAATTTTTCAGCAGTTTTGTGTTATATTTGAGATCAGATGAAGAATTCTTTCTAGTTAGAGATTTTTAATTCTAATAATACATTATAAGAATTTTTCATGTAGAAATCACGAGATAGAATTTTAATGCGAATTTTTTAAATTTATCTTTTGTAATTTACTAGAAATGGGGAAAACAATACGAAATATGTTCTTTTCCATTAAGGTATCCAACTACGTTCGGAACCGTTATTTTGCAAAATCGTATAAATGGATAATATTTATTAAATTTAGTGTCCCTTAGATTAGAAAATGTATACAAAATTGTCTTAAGAATATTATTACAATAAAAAATTATTTAAGTACAATATTTTGACAAAAAATGAGCATAGAATGACCAATTTTCAAAATATTCTCCTTTTGCGAAAAATGCTTCTATGAAAATATTTTGCCTGTATATAACTCAGACCTCTGTACAGAGGCGCAACTAGGATTTTGGAAATATATAATTTAGAAGTGGATTTATCCATATTTTACTACAACAGAGGGAAGAAATTTTAAGAAAAAAACATCGATAATTATTTCAATTGGTAGTAAATCTGAAAATAATGTGAATTTTTCAAAATCCTAGTTCAGACTCTCTGGAGAAGGCTTTACTTTATATAAGCTCTCTCTAAATATTATTATTTTAGAAGCAGTTTTTACGAAAGGAGAACATTTTGAAAAAATGTTATTCTAAGTTAATTTTTTTGCCAAAATATTATATTTAAATAATTTGTTTTTGTCAAAATGTCCTTAAAACAATTTTATACATGTATTCTAATCTGACACTAAATATCATGAAAATTATCCATTTATGCGCTTTTTAAAATCACGGTTCCGAACGTAGTCGGATACTTTAAAGTAAGGGCCTGATGAATTTAAATGACCCATTTGGATTAACAATTATCGTCTCAAAGATAAAGACGCCCTATAGGAATAAATCAGATTGAGGTGCAGGGAACCATTTGTATGTTGCGAGAAGATATACGTAAGTGAATCACCAGAAGAATATTGTTTGCTTTTTTTTTTTGGCGATTTGGATTATAACTTAAAAATATAAAATTTTTACAGATTATAGATATTTAAAATATAACTGTTCCATCACGATGCATCCAAGAGTAAACAGTTGTAAATTAAAATAGGCAATAGCATGACAGGTAGCTAAGTTTTAAAAAAAGTCATAGCAATCCCTGAAATGATAGATTTACTCAAATCTATATTTTAGTCTTTTTCCTCATCCATCCATAATTATAATATTATATTAAAATGCATATTTTAAACTAACTGCCTTAGGGGATTTTTTAATTGCATTACAAAGAAGAAACGGTGTGAGAGTAAAATTTCTCAATTTAAGGAAAATTTATAATTTTGTTAGAGAGCAAATGCGTAAAAAATTATAATGAAGGATTTTGATCTCTAATTATTATTTAGAAGAAAAGGATATAGGATTTCATTTAATTATCGAGAGATTGTTTTCCTGACGATTATACGATTATATTAATGAATTATTTGTTTTTTGGATACAGAGAAAAGCGTTGGTTAGCTTGGGATGGGAGTTCGTTCCGGAATTTGAGTCATGAGAAAATCAATACAAATTCTGTGAAAAATTCCACTAAAGGTTCGTTTATAGGAAAGAATTTTGATCTAGACTAGGTTTCGGCATTTTTTTTTTTTGGTCGTTTTTGCCGCGCTTGGAAAAACTTTTCAGTTTTTTTTTTTTTTTTTTTTTTGTACTCAATCATGCAGTGTGTTTGCGCGTTTTGTATAAGATTAATTTTAATTTGACTGCAAATATTTAAAGCTAGCAGCTACAAAAGAATTAATAGCTTCAGTGTTAAAGCAACATTGTTCCCTATTATGAATGCCGATTAAGAAACTCTACTACTGATGATGTTGAAATACTCGTATCATTTTGAATAGCAAATCTGATGTTGAAAATTGTACAGTTTTGACTTTAATAGTAAAAAGTTATAGGAAAATGTACATGTATAAATGTACATGTATACACATATTTTTTTTTGTTTCTGCAAAAATATGTATATAATGAAAACTTATTTATCCAAATATGATAAAATGAATTTTGTTGCGTTTCATGTGAATTTTGGAAGATTGTTAATTAGTTCAAGATGGTGTGATCAAAAATTTATCTCACACACTTACACCTAATTTTTTTTTCATAATAAATAGTATAGAGGAGTATTTTTGTTGTCTGCATTAATGTTTTTATTCTGTGTTAAGGTATCCGACTACGTTCGGAACCATGATTTCAAAAAAGCGCATAAATAAATAATTTTCATGATATTTATTATCACTTAGATTAGACTACGTGTATAAAATTGTTTTAAGGACATTATAATAAAAAAATAATTATATAAATACAATATTTTGGCAAAAAATTAACTTGGAATAATTTTTTTTCAAAACGTTCTCCTTTTATAAAAAATGCTTCTATAATAATAATATCTTGTGTGTGCTTATATATATTAAAGACTTCTTCAGAGAGTCTGAACTAGAATTTTTGAAAAATTCACATTATTTTCAGAGTTACTACCAAGTGAAATAACTATCGGCATTTTTTTCTTAAAATTTCTCCCCTCTGCTGTAGTAAAATATGGATAAATCCACTTCTAAGTTGTATATTTCAAAAATTCTAGTTCAGCCTCTATACATAGGTCTGAGCTATATACAGGCAAAATATTATTATAATAGAAGCATTTTTCATAAAAGAAGAACCTTTTGAAAATTTGTCATTTTATGTTCGTTTTTTATCAAAATATTGTACTTAAATATTTTTTTACTGTAATAATATTCTTAAAAATATTTTATATACGTTTTCTAATCTAAGTGACACTAAATGTCATAAATATTATCTATTTATATAGGTTTGCAAAATCATTGTTTCGAACGTAGTTGGGTACCTTAATGTTTTTTGAATACTAAAACAATTTTTACTTTCAATGTTTTTCTTTGAGTATGATTTCAAATGGACTTTTATTGCATTTTGCATATTTGTGTATATTTTCTTTCCTTCTTTCAGTATCTTTTGAGATTCTTTCTAAGATGCATGGCAATTCAATAAACATGTTTTGTTATTGTCACATGGATTCAAACAAAAAGTAACATTTTTCTTTGAGTTTTTTTTAAAAACCTTTTTTCATGAGAAAACTATTGTTATGATTATAAAATTAGTAAAATGTTAATTATTCAACAGTTTGAGTAATTATTATAGGGCTGAAAAATTTTCGTACTCTTCAAATTTATATTCCAGAAATATTTAATCATGTCGTTACCAAGAAGATTTACATAGGGTACGGAGAATTTTAGACTGCATTCAGATAATGAGGAATATTTAGGAATGTTTTAAGACCCAAATTATTAGGAAAGATCAAACAAATACTTAGACTATATTTTGGGAAAGCGGCATAATTTTGAATGAGTTTTATAAATAATAGGATACATTGGATGTTATAAAGAAAAAAAATCAATTGAAAATACATATTTTCTAATAACAATGTTATACATACAGATATATTAAAATCTATAAGTCTGATTTTGATTTAAATTTTAAAACTATTTAGTGGGGTTTGAAATTAAGGAAAATATTAAATGAAAATTAATTTATCGACAGTTATTTGTTGAAAACTATAGCCTTTTAATTATAATAATAGATTTCACAAATCCTTCATATAGAATCAGAATTTCCATACGAAATTTTTTTATTTGTCTACAGTAGAATGAAAAGGCTGAAAAACAGTACGAAATATAAATTTTCTTTTAGTTAATTTAAAGAGGTAAAAAAGTTGATTTAGAGTCTTATTGTCGTAAAAAAATGATACTGAGAAATACAGAAGTTTGTGTGTGTGTGTATCAGGTAACGCATACAGTTTGCATGGTTTCGACTACACCAGATGCAACAAATAGAAGTATTACATGTTTCTTGCTTTTAATGCTGGTGACTGTGATTTTTATTTCATACTTTAAGAGTTTATTTAAGGTATCCGACTACGTTTGGAACGATGATTTTAAAAAAGCGCATAAATGGATAATTTTCATATTTTGTGTCACTTAGATTTGAATACATGTATAAAATTGTTTTAAGGACATTTTGACAAAAAAAGTTATTTAAATCCAATATTTCGGCTAAAAATTAACTTAGAATAACCTTGTTTCAAAATGTTCTCCTTTCATGAACAATGCTTCTATTATAATAATATTTTGCCTGTATATAGCTCAGACCTTTGTACAGAGGCTCAATTATGATTTTTGAAAAATTCCCATTATTTTCAGAATTACTATCATTTGAAATAATTATCTGCGTTTTTTTCTTACAATTTCTCCCCTCTGTTGTAAAACACGGATAAACCAACTCCTAAGTTATATATTTCAAAAATTCTTGTAATATAAATATTTCACAGATTTCACTTTAAAAAATCCAATTGATAAACGCATTTGAATCTCTTATCATAATAATGGACCTATTTAGAAACAAAATAAAGTCTAGATTGTCATAATTAATTCATTTTTCAGATTTCTAATACTTCTTAAAGCCTGTACAACTTAACATCGATATCGCGCAGGGAATCAGTTCAATAAAATGGGAAAATTCATTGTGAAAAAAATCTATACATATATTTTCTGAATTGAAGAGCCTTACATATGAAATCATTATTTTCCTTGTTTCATATTATAAAGCATCGCTTAAAATTGGTCACCAGTGTGAAAACAAAATGGAGAAATTTAAAATACTTCAGAAAATATGCAATACAAAAAATAAAATATGCAGAAACTTTACTCAGAAAAACCTTTGTAAATAAAAAGTTTCAAATTAGTCAGAATTAATACTTTATAAGCAATACATTTTGATAATCTCTTTATTCATCAAAACGATTAAAAAGGAGTTGCCCTAGTGAGCTTCATAGACTACTATTTAACATTAAACGTTAGAAGAAAATGGTGTAGAAACAAAACTACAAGAAAACAATTTAAAATCACAAGAAAACTAATATATTTCTCATCGATATGCATAACAATTTTCTCTTTATCGAAAATTCTTGCAATTCTGAAAAAATAATAATCTAAAAATTTAAGGTAAATTCTAAATTCAAAAAAAAAAAAAAAAAAAATAAAATGAAAAGGAAAAGAAATTTTTTTTTTTTTTTTACTTTTATCCACGAAATTCATATCTTTGATAACGAACAATCTAACTGTATGTTTATATGAGTGCTATAACTGATATACGACTACTTTCATGTATTATCTGGAACTTTCTAATTTATTAAAACACATTTATTTTCAACAATGTTAATAATTACAAATATACGACACGTTCAAATTTTCACAACGGTAATGCATGGGGGAATGAATTCTTTAGATTTTAAGCATTACAAAATAATTAAAGCTTTTATCCCCTTAATTTATTTTTCAAGAATTAATTTTCATATAGAAGATATCATTAAAAATTTTCATTATCATGAGAGTTCTCGAGGGTTTCACAAATAAAAAATATTAAAAATTGTATACGATAAAAAATTCTGAAATTTGCATTATGTGAACCTATCTACATAAGTTTGGTTTTTATTTTTGAAAAAAAATTAATGAACAGTAGTATGAAAAGTTATTTTCATTTTGGAAGTTTAACACTAGAAAGACTGAAACAGTGCATACCTATATTGCCCCAAAGCAGTCAAAATGACTGCATTGCGAAACAAACACTAATGTATAAGTAAACTGGCTTGAAAGTAAGTTTTAATATTTTTTTATATTATTTACAGTCATATAACAAGTTATATATTAGTAAATACTAACAATAAAAAAATTTTACTTCTCTTGAAAAAAAAATATATTCTAAGAAATTGTGCATTACATGCGTAATTGTTTTTCTTATTGAAACAAAAAAGCAGTCAAAATGACCTCCTTGGACAATCTAGTATTAATAATGTGAAGAAAGAAAGGAATGTGTGACAAAAAAACTCCAATGATGAAAATTCATTTTTGCTTTACTGTAGAGCGAGTTTCTGCTTCGTTGCTACAAAATTTAATTGAGGCAACGAGACGGAACCAGGTCAACTTTCCTTAACACTTGATGTGAAATTTAGAGTGTTTTTCACTATAACGCGCGGTTGTCGTAAAATTCTCCCAGAAAAATCGCCAGCAAATGAGAACAGGAAACAGCAAAAAAACTGAATACTTTGGAAAAACTGCTATAATTTATACAGACAATTCTCTTACTTTTGCATAGGATGGAAAATATTTGTGTTTATTTTAAAAATAACACAAGTATATATTTTATTATCGATAAAGTAAAAATGAAACAACAGGTTTGACAAAATTGTTTCTGAATGTTTGTTTTAAAATGTTCTCGTTTACGTCTAACTTTAAACTTTAAAGATTTTTTTTCTTTTAGGAATACGTAGTTAAAAAGAGATGATATTTTTAAAGAAACTTGAAGTATATAGAAAAGAGTAGTAATACTTGTAGTTCTACGATGAAACGAAACACACCCCGGTATAATTATGAATCATTAAGTGTAATTGTAACACTTGTTTGTTCGTGCGTATTTCTAAGACAGAAAAGGGGGTGGGGAGATATGAATTAACAAAAAAAAATGTTAATAGTTTTCGAACAGAAATAAAATATTTTCAGTTATTTCTGAGCTCCAGAAATAAAAGTAAATGTATTTTATTCGATGTTAAAATGGATAACGGAAGTAAGAACGAAAACAAATGAAATTTATTTATCTATTTATAAAACTCCACAACTCAGAAAAAAAATATTTTTAACATATTTATCGACAAACTACGCAATATATAAAATTTGAAAAAAAACGAAAGTCCGAGAAATAATTATATGTTGCAAAAAAATTTCGGAAAGATTGCTGAAGTATTAAAAAAAGAATTATTAAAATTTGTGTTCCCTTAAAGTGTTCGGTGTTGTAATATTTTATTACTTAAAAATCTTTAAGGCAATGTGTCAGTAATTAAGAAACAGATGTATTTAGCTTTTCGTCTGAAAATCGGTAACCTAAACCAAGAATGGGGAAATTTTAACCATCTAAACTAATGCAAATTTTACAGGAAAACAATTGTCTAATTAAATAGGAGAAA
>BMAV01008686.1:1002814-1038584 GCA_019973955.1 Trichonephila inaurata madagascariensis | reverse complement strand
AAAAATTCACATTATTTTCAGAATTACAATCATTTGAAATAATTATCTGCGTTTTTTTCTTACAATTTCTCCCCTCTGTTGTAAAACACGGATAAACCAACTCCTAAGTTATATATTTCAAAAATTCTTGTAATATAAATATTTCACAGATTTCACTTTAAAAAATCCAATTGATAAACGCATTTGAATCTCTTATCATAATAATGGACTTATTTAGAAACAAAATAAAGTCTAGATTGTCATAATTAATTCATTTTTCAGATTTCTAATACTTCTTAAAGCCTGCACAACTTAACATCGATATCGCGCAGGGAATCAGTTCAATAAAATGGGAAAATTCATTGTGAAAAAAATCTATACATATATTTTCTGAATTGAAGAGCCTTACATATGAAATCATTATTTTCCTTGTTTCATATTATAAAGCATCGCTTAAAATTGGTCACCAGTGTGAAAACAAAATGGAGAAATTTAAAATACTTCAGAAAATATGCAATACAAAAAATAAAATATGCAGAAACTTTACTCAGAAAAACCTTTGTAAATAAAAAGTTTCAAATTAGTCAGAATTAATACTTTATAAGCAATACATTTTGATAATCTCTTTATTCATCAAAACGATTAAAAAGGAGTTGCCCTAGTGAGCTTCATAGACTACTATTTAACATTAAACGTTAGAAGAAAATGGTGTAGAAACAAAACTACAAGAAAACAATTTAAAATCACAAGAAAACTAATATATTTCTCATCGATATGCATAACAATTTTCTCTTTATCGAAAATTCTTGCAATTCTGAAAAAATAATAATCTAAAAATTTAAGGTAAATTCTAAATTCAAAAAAAAAAAAAAAAAAAAAAAAAAAAAAAAAAAAAAAAAAATATATTTATTTTATAAATAAAAAAAAAAAAAAAAAAAAAAAAAAATAGAATGAGAAGGAAGTGCAATTATTTTTTTTTTTTTACTTTTATCCACGAAATTCATATCTTTGATAACGAACAATCTAACTGTATGTTTATATGAGTGCTATAACTAATATACGACTACTTTCATGTATTATCTGGAACTTTCTAATTTATTAAAACACATTTATTTTCAACAATGTTAATAATTACAAATATACGACACGTTCAAATTTTCACAACGGTAATGCATTGGGGAATGAATTCTTTAGATTTTAAGCATTACAAAATAATTAAAGCTTTTATCCCCTTAATTTATTTTTCAAGAATTAATTTTCATATAGAAGATATCATTAAAAATTTTCATTATCATGAGAGTTCTCGAGGATTTCACAAATAAAAAATATTAAAAATTGTATACGATAAAAAATTCTGAAATTTGCATTATGTGAACCTATCTACATAAGTTTGGTTTTTATTTTTGAAAAAAAATTAATGAACAGTAGTATGAAAAGTTATTTTCATTTTGGAAGTTTAACACTAGAAAGACTGAAACAGTGCATACCTATATTGCCCCAAAGCAGTCAAAATGACTGCATTGCGAAACAAACACTAATGTATAAGTAAACTGGCTTGAAAGTAAGTTTTAATATTTTTTTATATTATTTACAGTCATATAACAAGTTATATATTAGTAAATACTAACAATAAAAAAATTTTACTTCTCTTGAAAAAAAAATGTATTCTAAGAAATTGTGCATTACATGCGTAATTGTTTTTCTTATTGAAACAAAAAAGCAGTCAAAATGACCTCCTTGGACAATCTAGTATTAATAATGTGAAGAAAGAAAGGTATGTGTGACAAAAAAACTCCAATGATGAAAATTCATTTTTGCTTTACTGTAGAGCGAGTTTCTGCTTCGTTGCTACAAAATTTAATTGAGGCAACGAGACGGAACCAGGTCAACTTTCCTTAACACTTGATGTGAAATTTAGAGTGTTTTTCACTATAACGCGCGGTTGTCGTAAAATTCTCCCAGAAAAATCGCCAGCAAATGAGAACAGGAAACAGCAAAAAAACTGAATACTTTGGAAAAACTGCTATAATTTATACAGACAATTCTCTTACTTTTGCATAGGATGGAAAATATTTGTGTTTATTTTAAAAATAACACAAGTATATATTTTATTATCGATAAAGTAAAAATGAAACAACAGGTTTGACAAAATTGTTTCTGAATGTTTGTTTTAAAATGTTCTCGTTTACGTCTAACTTTAAACTTTAAAGATTTTTTTTCTTTTAGGAATACGTAGTTAAAAAGAGATGATATTTTTAAAGAAACTTGAAGTATATAGAAAAGAGTAGTAATACTTGTAGTTCTACGATGAAACGAAACACACCCCGGTATAATTATGAATCATTAAGTGTAATTGTAACACTTGTTTGTTCGTGCGTATTTCTAAGACAGAAAAGGGGGTGGGGAGATATGAATTAACAAAAAAAAATGTTAATAGTTTTCGAACAGAAATAAAATATTTTCAGTTATTTCTGAGCTCCAGAAATAAAAGTAAATGTATTTTATTCGATGTTAAAATGGATAACGGAAGTAAGAACGAAAACAAATGAAATTTATTTATCTATTTATAAAACTCCACAACTCAGAAAAAAAATATGTTTAACATATTTATCGACAAACTACGCAATATATAAAATTTGAAAAAAAACGAAAGTCCGAGAAATAATTATATGTTGCAAAAAAATTTCGGAAAGATTGCTGAAGTATTAAAAAAAGAATTATTAAAATTTGTGTTCCCTTAAAGTGTTCGGTGTTGTAATATTTTATTACTTAAAAATCTTTAAGGCAATGTGTCAGTAATTAAGAAACAGATGTATTTAGCTTTTCGTCTGAAAATCGGTAACCTAAACCAAGAATGGGGAAATTTTAACCATCTAAACTAATGCAAATTTTACAGGAAAACAATTGTCTAATTAAATAGGAGAAATTAACCTAAAATAAATTCATATTTTCACATTAATTCATAATAAATTCATATTCACATTTCAAACAGAACAAATTTTACAGAAAATAAATCTTTCAGTAGTTACAAAGTAAATCTTACTAATAAATTCATATGCTTACATTAATTCATAATAAATTCATATGTTTACATTAATTCATAATAAATTCATATGTTTACATTAATTCATAATAAATTCATATGTTTACATTAATTCATAATAAATTCATATGTTTACATTAATTCATAATTAATTCATATTCACATTTCAAATAGAACAAATTTTACATAAAACAATTATTTCGGTAGTAACAAAATATATAAATCTTACTAATAAATTCTTAAATATTATTTATTTAAAGGATTAATTTTATTACTTTGAAACATTTATGGAACAAATGTTAAAAGAGCAATTTTATCAATCACAACAAGTTTAACATTTGTAGAATAATTCCTAAATAGGCTCACATGCATCAGAAATGCGTTTGTCAATTAAAACTAATTTTCCACTGGGAGAAAACTAGATTCAATTTACGAATTAAGTCGTTGAAAAATCTTTCGAGGTTTAATGCGATGAAAATATCTTTGAAAGTGCTTTTCCCTAATTTTAAAATATTCTTGCACATAATTTGAAGACTGCGAAGGTAAGTGAGATAAAATTATTGATAAAATGCTTACTTTTCAATGAAGAGGGAGCCAAGGAAAAATTATTAAACATGACTTTTACATTTTCCCCGACAAAAGAGCATTTATCTTTGAATGAAATTTAATGAAAATATTCAAATTCTTTTTATTTTTATGATCACTTAATTAATGATGCTTTGTTTAAAGTTGTATATTTTCAGGGAAATGGGATTTGAAGTTTGTTTTCTTTGCTGGAAAAGGAAAAGGGTGTCTCAAAAGATAATTATCAGCAACGATCTCTTAAAAAGGACTTTGTCTAAATTACGGAGATTAAGGAATGTATAAAGAGATTTTATTGTATGATTTTGAAGTTTAGTTTCTTTCAAGTGAAAAAGAGATGAGTTAATTTTCGTGTGATTGAGAAAAATCTTAGCTGCTTGTCCCTAGTTTTCCGATGTAATTTTTTATATTTTCTTACGTGATATAATTAAGTAAATAAACCAGCATGAAGGAAATTTACTGTATTTAAAGATTTTTAAGTGGAATCTTGAAATTTATTTACTGACCTGTTGCTTATAATACTTAGAAATCAACATATAATATAAAGATGCTTATAAATTGCTCTCTTGATGTGTGTGTCGTCTCATTTTCTTTCCCTTCTTAATATTTAAAAGTATTTTGGTTGCTTCTCTTTTCATGGTCTATTTTTCTTTTTTTTTCCCCTTTTTACTACTATATGGAATATTATATCTATTTTTTAAATCTCTTTTATTCCTACATCAGTTCTTATTTTTGACTTTTTTTTACCCCATATTAAGGTATCCGACTACGTTCGGAACCGTGATTTTAAAAAAGCGCATAAATGGATAATTGTCATGATATTTAGTGTCACTTAGATTAGAATACATGTATAAAATTGTTTTAAGGACATTTTGACAAAAAAATTATTTAAATACAATATTTTGGCAAAAAATTAACTTAGAATAATCTTTTTTCCTAACGTTCTCCTTTTGTGAAAAAAGCTTCTATTATAATAATATTTTGCCTGTATATAGCTTAGACCTCTCTACAGAGGCTCAACTAGAATTTTTGAAAAATTCACATTATTTTCAGAGTTACCACCAATTTAAATAATTATTGGCGTTTTTTTCTTAAAAATTGCTCCCCTCTGTTGTCGTAAAATATGGATAAACCCACTTCTAAGTTATATATTTCAAAAATTCTAGTTGAACCTCTGTACAGAGGTCTCAGCTATATACAGGCAATATATTATTATAATAGGAGTATTTTTCACAAAAGGAGATTTTGAAAAAAAATTATTCTAAGTTAATTTTTTGCCGAAATATTCTATTTAAATAATTTTTTTTGTCAAAATTTTTCCTTAAAACAATTTTATACATGTATTCTAATTTAAATGACACTAAATATCATGAAAATGATCCATTTATGCGCTTTTTTAAAATCACGGTTCTGAACGTAGTCGGATACCTTAAAATTTTGTTTATGTTCCTTCAAATCATTCCATGAACAGTAAACTGAATAAGTACTAGTACTGCATGATGTAAAATACATACTTCCAGTTAAGGTTTTTATAATAATTCTCTAATATAAACCGAATTGATATAAATTACAATAGTGTTCTTTAATATAGTAACGTTTTTTTTTCCCAGCATGTGTTAATTTATTTAAATTCTGCATGTCTTACGGTTTTTATCAGTATTGTAGTTAGCTTTCTCTCCAAAAATATTACGTCTGAGGACAGTAATATGAAAAATCAGAAAATAAAAATAAAAAAATTATAATTTCCAGTAGAACGAAAAAATTGCTTGAGTTGGATATTTTTTGATAAAAAAAAAGAATTTTGAGTTTTCAAAGGGGAAATACTATCTTAGGATGCTAGGATATTTAGTGATGTAAAATATTCTAAATACTTGTCTCAGAATTTAACCGTACATATCAGAATTCTTTAAGGCAGAGAATAATATAGTAAAAAATCAGTTTTTTTATTCAATGATAAAAAATTCGAAGGAACTGAGAGGACTGTGCTCCAGAATGGGAATAATGCTCAAATGATAAAGCATATACGTAGAAAATTGACAACATACAAAAATATTATTGAGAAAAGGTTTTACACTTTTCAAAGAGAAATTAAAGCTTGGAGAGAAATGAAAAATTTTAGTCGACTGATAAATAAATTGTGTGCACGATTCCGGGATTCGATGTGTAGTTCTATTATTAATTTATTCGGGAAAGGGGCAAAAAAAGCTCCAAAAATGCAAAAGCCGGTAGATCTTGGAAGACAGATTGAACTTGTCAGTTTCTTTCCGAATTTCTAAACGGGCTGTGTAAAATACAATGAAAAAAGAAACGTAAAAATAAAATAAATTTTAGGGAAATAGCTGATTTTTTTAAAAAAAAGTTATGGTTCTGAAATTTAATACGTATTTTATACCTAATTCATTGAAGATGAAACGAATACATGCTAAATCTTTTGAGAAGAGGTACTGCGTACAGGATGCTTTTTTATGTGTTCTTGCAGAAAAATATTAAATTTGATATATACGTAGGAGAAAATTGTGTTTTCTGGTGTAGATTAAAATTTGAATATTCAGTTTTTAGATATACGGAATATAAATAAAATTCTTTAATATTATGGTCAGTGTTGTGAAATGAAGGATATAGTTTATGATGAATGTAAGAGTTTTTTTGTGAAAAAGAGTGTAATATATATATATATATATATATATATATATACAGGGTGTACAAGGTACCAAATGGAAAAAGTGAAAAAATTATACTTAATTGTTAGAGATAAAAATTAGTTGATTTTTACATGAATTTAGATTCTCAACAATATTATTTTTATGAAAAAAATCATTTATAATTATAAATACAGAAGGGGTAATTAAAATTATATTATAATTTTAGCTAAATGATACGATTTTGAGAGGTTCTTATACTAGATCTTATTTTTTTTAACGAATATGAATTTATATTTGCTTGTAGAAACGTTTATAACATTCTCGGTTTTATGTCGGGAACAGAAGTAAGAAAAAATCTATTCTGTTATTTAAAGATATCTTACGCTTATTATGATAATAAAATGGTGGAAATCGAGAATTATTAAGATAGAGAGAATTTATATTATGATTTATATTTTATACAAAACACAGCCATTGTATATGCAACATTAGTTATCATTAATAGATTAAAATATCACCGATGTTCAATAGATTATGTTGTGATCACAGCATTATGTACGTTAAATCAACTGAGTAGATTATCTTCAATGAAAAATACTAAAATCTTAAATAAAAAAAAATCACAATTCCGTTAATAACATACTTATTGTAATGAGAAGTTTATCTGGAATTTTTTATCTAGCATTTCATATCCTTTGTTTAAATGTTACATACACTTTATAAGAAATTCCTGTAGTCCTTTATTCAATGATAAGTTTTATATTTTGTAGAATAAATTCAAAAAAATCAAATTCAACATCTTATTTAACTGCATTACGTGAAAGAAACCTGTGAGAGTTCAAAATAATTATAAGAGTTTAACTTTCGAATAATTTTCATGTATTTAACTTCCTTCATGAACGAAAAATATTGATATTCAAATTTTCTATTGCTGTGTTTTGCACGTTGAGCAGCTTTACAAAGTTGGTTATAGAATCACAACTGTACTTGTGCAGTTCCTTCATATATTAGTAAAAGGCAATTTTTTATATTTCTCTTATAATAAGTAAATCGTAGACTAGATGGCTCACTCCATGTATCTTCTTAGATTCATTTGAATGTTAAACTGTAATCAGAATCTTTGATAAAAGTTTCCTTAAAGTTTGGTTTATTATGATCAGAAAATTATCAAGATTGCCAATTAATTGAAAATTTCTATTCCTGTTTTGAGATTTGAGTTTTTAAAACTTATCGATTTTTTCCTGAAATGCTTATAATGAAATAAGTGAAGTAGTTTTAAATAAATATTAATTATAAGCGAAAATATATCTGCTAGAAAAACACGATTCATGTGATTCATTTCTTGTTTCACTACTTTTCACCCTATTATATGGTTAAAAAAATTACATAAGTATCATATTTACCCATTTGAAAATTTAAATATATATATATATATATTAACATTGTTATCAGAAAATATATTTTCGATTAAACTTTTTCCACATTCATAACATCAATACATCCTATTATTTATATAAAAAATTTTACCTTAAATATGTTCTTTTATTCATATATATATGTATATAACATATTCAAAATTTTCCCTCTTTCCAAAAACAAACGTTAGATATTTGTCTGCCCTTTCATCAGAGTTGGGGTCTTAATAGATTCCTAAGCATTTCTCGTCATCTTAAGGCAGCCGAAATTTCTCCTCCCTAATTTTAATTCTCTTTGTAGCATTACGATTAAATTTCTCTGGAATATAAATTTGGAGTATGAAAACTCCCTATCCCGGTAATCTTTATTCAAACTAGTGAATCCTTAACATTAAACTGAGTTTCTTACAATATAAGTAGATTTCTATTGAAAAGGTTTGAGGAAAAATTCAATGAAAAGATGATAATTCTAATTTAAATCTATGTAAAAAATTAAATCGGATATTTATTGAATCGACTCGCAAATAAAGAAAAAACTCCTAAAAAACTGAAACATGTGGAAATATACACAAAATACCATAAAATCCAAATTTAAAAACACACGCTTACGGAAACGTTGAAACTGCAAAAATAATAAAATGTTTAAAAAATATCAATCCCAAAAAATAAAATTAATCAAAACTCGGAAGTATTACCCTTAGCATAATTTCTTATGATCGAAAATTTAGTATTAAGATTGTGAAAGGAAAAACTTTTTGAGTTGATTCAAAACCCAATAAAACACACAAGGAATCCAATAAAATTTATTCCATCATTAAGTTTGGAAAAGTAAATTTAAATATTTACATTTGTTCTAAAACACATAAATAAAAAGACTGATATATGTATAAAATTTTTGAAGTCGGTATCAAAACCATACATACAGCAGCAGATACGAAATAAGTGGTGTTATTTAGCCATTTCGCTCACAAGTAGTAAAATTCAAAATTTCCTTATTCGCACCTAATTACAATATCCTATTCAGTAACTTAGTTGCAGCACTCAAAAATTTAACTTATTTGCTCTGAAAAAATTTAAATATTTACAAAACAATTTTTATAAGCGTCGTACAAAAAGCACCAACACACAACATAAACGAGAAAAAAAATAAAAAGTTTCCTTAACCACTCAATCATTGACTCGGGAATAAAAACTCAAGAAACCTAATTTAAATCAAATCATCCCCTATACGCAAAGTTTCTCTTGATATATTCTGTCAAGTTGTATTGATTTTCTCACAACTTAAATCTATTTCACTCTGAGAATCACAAGTTAAAACCAATGCTTCTACATCGAAGATTTATAAAACTAAAAAATAAAATCGTAATCGGTAGTTACAGAATTTCTCGTTAATTCACTGAAATCCCATATATTTCCTTTATCAAAACATAATTAGGAGGGAAAATCCTGTTTTTCTTTTTGTGTGTGTATGTGTGACTTTGCAATGGGAAAAAATAATTGAAAAGTTTTCAATAAATTCAAAAATTCCAAGTAAAAGTTCTATTCTCATTGCTTCATCCTCGTAAGGTAATTAAAAAAATCGTTCAAAATAGTCTTTATATATATATATATATATATAAGATGTACGTTTAAATTTCTTATCATAATTATAGACGAATTCGGAAACAAACTTTAATCATTCCAGAGATTTCTAATACTTTTTTAGGATGCAAGAACCTATATGCTTTTTAAAAATATTATCACACTATGAACCGTTTTATTTGAATAAAAATATAATCTGTTTAAATATATATACATTTTTTTTTATTGACAAGGGCTTCAGGTGTCTTTTCAGTGTTTCTTATCATTATGAATTACTTAATACTTTTGTCACTCATGTCAAAATCAAATTGAGAAATTCAAACAGATTTCTGTTGATGAATAATTGATTTAAACAATAGAGACAGTGGAATATATTCGAATACATTATTCCGAAGAACCACTGAATAGAATAGAAAGTTAACATATTAATTATAATTAATATCTTATAAACAATCAATTTTGAGTATCTATTGATACATCTAAATGAATGAAATTCTTTTGCCCATAGACTACTTTTTCACAAAAAATATTTAAAAGGAACATTGTAGAAACTAAACTAAAAAAATACTTAATTTTAAAATCATAGGAAATTAAAAATATTTTCCTTCGTTTTTTCTCCACGAATTTTCTATTTAGTGCGGAAACTTTCTATTCTAATTGAACATCTAAAAGACTAAGGGAACTAATTATAAAAAAGAAGCAAGATTGGAACTTCAGAAACTTGTTTATCATTATGATTTTTATCCACGAATTTCATCAGTCTAAAAATTTATAAGTAACAATCTAAGAATTCTGTTTATATTACTGCTATAACTATCATATAACTACTTTCATACATTATCCCAACACTTCTAAGAAAACCTTTATTTTTTTTTTCAAACTACATTATTCACAATTTGAATGAATTCGGATGTAAATATATTTTAGATTTTAAGCATTAAATAGTAATTTAAAAATTTAATACCTTTCATTTACATTTCAATAATGAATCTTTTTTTATAATGGACGTCATCAAAAATTTTCGGTTAAGTGATAGATTTGGAAGATTGAATAAAATAAACATTGAATAGGGATTCAAATATCATAAATTTTGCAATATGGAATCTGCTTTCAAAAAGATCAGTTTTGTTTTTGAAAAATAAAAGCAATGGAAAAGTAAGACAAAACGTTATGTCCATTGTTGGCATCTAATGAGGAGAAAGAAAGATATACAAGTATACCACAAAAGAACTCAGATGAGGGATAAAAAATGTTTTCTTTACTTTACTGTAGAGCGAGTTTCTACGTCATCGGGATATAAATTTAATTGCGGCGTCGAGAGACGTTCTCTCACCCGACTAACATTCCTTAAAATTAGCGGTGGGATGAATAGCTCTTCTCGCTACATCGGTCGATGTAAATTTCACCGGAAAATGTTTCAGCAAATAACAGAACAGTGATCCTCAAAAACTGAATATTTTCGCTATAGTTTTCACAAACATTTGTACAATTACCTTTTAGGATGCTAATAATTTGCATTGTACGTTTTAAAAGTAATATAAGCCTACATATTTCATAATCGGTAAAATGAAAATAAAGCAACAGGTTTGGAAACTTTTTTTTCTGAAAGTTCGTTTAAAATATTCATGTTCACGTCGATCTTTAAAATTTCTTGGTTTTTCACTTTAAAAATATTTCCCGTACAATCCGGCATATAACGTGCACTTTTAACGCAAAAAATAAGATAGAGATTTACGTGTGCGAAATATACGCCACGTATAAAAGTGAGATCTTAAAAAATAAGAAGAGGATCATAGAAAAGAAATAAGACTTATACATAAATAAAAATACTGTTTATTTAAAAGAAACATTGCATTGCAAAAAAAAAAAAGCAATACGCACGTACATTTTAGGTTTCTCGTAAAAAAAAGGTGCGAGTTATACTGCGAATATACCTACAAATTAAATATTGCAGCTTGAAAGTATAGGTGCGCGTATTACTCCGGATTTTAAGGTAATTAAAAAAAGATGATTGTTTTAAAGAAACTTAGTGAAGAAACAAAGTTGGTAATATTAATTTTTGTACGATGAAATGAGCAACTCCTCATTATATTTTAAATCATTAAGAATAATTATAGTGCGAGTTTGTACTTATTTTTAAAACAGAAAAGGAAAAATATTAATTAGTAAAAATGTCAATAGTTCTCTAACAAAAATGAAAGACATTCAATTATTTCCGAGCTCCATATTGTAGAAAGGAATGTATTTTTTCCCTTTAAATCAAATCACCCAGAATGGAAAAAAGGATGAAAGAAAATGAAATTAAAAGCTATAAGAAAAAGCGTAGTTTTGAATAATTAATGTTTAATTATTAGTTTATGTATCAATTTTACATAGATCCATAATTTATAAAATAGAAGAATTTCCCATGTGTTTTAGAGTTTTATCGAGTGTTAATAGGATTATTATCCATTTGTAAAAGAGCATTCCAAGACAAGCTTAAATGTATCATAGATAGAATTAGCAGTAAAAGCTCCTTTTCTAAAAGGAACTGAATGAGTTCAATTTATGGTTTAAATTTATAGAAAGAAAATCTTTCGAGGTTCGATACAATGAAAATCTCTTTGAAATTACTTTACATTTATTTGAGCGTCTCCTTGTATATCTTTGAGACTGCGAAGGTAAGTGAGATAGATTTATTGATAAAAGGCTTACACTTCAATGAAGACAGAGTTCAGGAAGAATTATGAAATAAGATTTTTAACTTTTCCCCCGCCAAGAAGTATTTATCTGCGAATAAAATTTAATAAAGGTATTCGTATTTCTTTCAAGGTTATGAAATAAATGATGCTTAATTTGAAATTGGGTATCTTCATTAAAATGTTAATTGAAGTTTGTTTACTTAGCTACAAATGGAAAAAGGACGACCCAAAAATTGAAAATTATCAGCAACGATCTCTTAAACAAGACTATCTAAATTATGGAGACTGAGTAATGTATAAAGGGATTTCATATGATTTCGGACTTTGAGGAGAAGAGAGATTTAAAAATATTTTCTTGTACTAGAATAAGAAAAATTTGAACAATATGTCGCAAAAGTATTTATTTGTTGGATTGCATTTCCTATGTAATTTTTTAATACTTTACTTGATAAATACAGAGCACGAATGAAATTTATTGCACTAAGATTTTTAAATCGAAGCTTTTTTAAAATTTATTTACGGACCTGTTGCAGATGATCCTTAAAAAGGGACTTATGATACACATTTATTTTAAATTGCTTTTTTCATAGATGTTTCCGAATTTCCCTTTTTTTCTCCTTTATATTTAATAGTCTTTTGGATATTTTTCTTTTTATAACCCACTTTTCTAAGGCGTTTTTTTTTCTTCTTTTTTTCATTTCTACTTCTATATGGAATATTTAATCTGATTCTTTTAATCACTTTTTGTACCTTTGTTAGTTCTTATTTTTGACTATTTTCTTTAAAAATTTTGTGTTCCCTCAAACCATTCCATCATTTGGTAATTGATACTATTATCACTTGAGGTAAAATACATATTTCTCTCTTAGCCTTTTATAAAACCGTTCATTATAAGCCCTAATGAGATAAACTGCACTAGTGTATTTAAGTTTCTTTTTAGCAGGTTTTAATTTTACCATAAATGAAGACGCTTTATGAATTTTACCTGTATTGCACTTATTTTTCTCTCCTAAAACGCAAGTAAAACGCAACATTTATCAATAGAAATTTTAAAAAAATTATAATTTCCCGTAGGACGAAAGAATTGCTTACGTAAGATTTTTTTTTTTCTTTAAAAAGGTCTGCTATATTACTTAACAAATTTTGAATTTTCCAATAGGAAATACGATACTAGGATGTACGAGTTGTGATGTAAAGTATTATGAATACTAGGCTTATAATTTAACCTGTATCGGGATACTTCGAGCCTGAGAATAATACAATAAACGATGAGTGTTATCATATAATGATTGAAAAATGGAATAACCTGAAAGAAATGTGAATAACTCTTTCAGATAAAGCATATGTGCAGATAATTGACAACATGAAAGAATACAATCGAAAAAAGGTTTTGCACTTTTTTGGGGGGAAAACATGAGAAACAGCAGTTCAGAGAACTGAAAATTTTTGTTGACTGATCAATAAATTGTGTGTTAGTTCAGGGATTAAATATGTAGTTCTATTTAGATATATCGATGTGCGATAAAAGGGTTTTATATTTTCACTATCCATTCTTTAAAATAATTAAAATTTAAATTGTAACACTAGTATCATTAAAAACTACAATAAGCACAGTCTCCCTCATACAAATGATATTTTTCTACATTTATTTATCTTTTACTATCTACATTTTTTTTTCTGTTAGAAAATTAAAAGAGCAAGTAATATATAAAAAAAAAACTGAGTCGATTTCTACTTAGGTCAACAAAGAAAATTTTTATTTTAGTTACTTTTTATTAAATAATTACAATTAATATAAGTATGTATATTCATATAACAGAATCACAATATTAAGTGGCAAAATAGAAAGCGATTTTACTTGAAATTTTCCATTTTCCTTTCTATATATGGTTTCGGACTATTATTTTTATTTGTTACTATTTATTCATTAATTATATTTAATTATTCTAATAAAAAAGTATAGTAAAAGGAAATTCCATTCGCTGAAACTAGGCCCGGTGGCCTATATATATATATATATATGGCCATATATATATATATGAAACTAGGTTCATATATATATATATGAACTAATAGTAGGAATTCAAAAAGACGATAGTTTTTATGGTTTGGGGGACATATAAAAGTCACTATGAGTAAGATACTAAAAATAAAATAAACTTAGAAGCTGTTAAAGAGATTGCACTACTGTCAATCCAACAGACTTTTTCTTTTAAATAAACTACAGTTTAAACAATACATAATTTCGTACATTGGCAGTTAAAAATCTATAATCCTTCTAAAAAATACAAACAATTGGTTTCCCTCAAAACATCCAAACACTATATTTTGACCAAATCATTCAAGAAAAAAAAAATATTTCAGAGATTAACAAATGATTTACCTAACGGAAATTCCTTAACCCTATAGTATTTACTCAAACTGGGGAATCATTAAAAGTTGTATTGATTTTTATTTCATAAAAGAGTTACTTCTCTCTCGGAAAAGTTTTAAGAAAAACTCAAAGAAAAAATAGTTTTCTAGTTCGAATCTATGTGACAATACCAACACTTATTTATTACAGGAGCATGCATATAAGGAAGAAACTCAGAACAATCTAAAAGCCATAAAGGAAATATATACAAGTTTGCAAAATACAATAAAAGTCAAAATGAAAACATGCAAGAAGAAAAAAAATCATTGAAATTGCATACTAAAAATTTTAAAAAGACAACGAAAGTATTAAGTATCACACTATTTCTTATGAAAATTATTTCATTGTAAGTTTCTGAAAGGAATTTTTAATCATTAATTGCTTTGATGAGTTAATTAACAACATACCAATATCTCCAGGAAATCTAATAAAAATAATTTCCTAAAAAATAAATCTTAATCATTTAAATTTTCATTTGTTCGCTGACAAAATGTAAATATTTACAACTTAATTTTTATTATTCTCGTAAAAAACGAGCAAACACACCGCATAATCGAGATAAAAAAAAGAAATGAAAAATTTCTCCCAGCTCTGAATCACTGACGCGTCGGTTAAACTACAAAAACCTAAACCATAATCAAATTCTCCTCCATGCACAAAGTTTCAAGTGAAATAGTCACCACATAAGTTGTATTGATTTTCCAATGACCCCATACTGTTACACACTGAAATTCCGGAATTCATATCCCAAGATAACAAATCCTTTTACATCAAAGAATTAAAAAAATTCTTTTATATAATCGTAATCTTCAATTAAAGAATCCCTCATTAATTCAGTGAAATTCGATAACCTTTCTTCATAAATATACAATTAGAAGTGAAAGTCCTGTGTTGTTATTTTTTTGCGAGTTTGCATGAAAGAAAAATTTTGAAGTTTTCAATGAATTCCAAAATTTTATGTCAAATATTCTACCCACCCCGTTTCTTCCTCGTAATGTAATTAAAAGAATTACTTATGTTTAAAACAAGCCTCTTAAGACATATTTTATATCCCTAATTATAATTATAAATAGATTTGGTAACAGATTAAAATGTAGATAATTAATTATTATTATTATTATTATTTTTTCATCTTGGAGATTTCTAATACTTCTTACATCTGAACGATATATAAATCACGCTATGGACTATTTCAGTTAATCCATAAAATAGACCGATCAAAATATCCATGAACAAAAAACTATTTTTTAAATCAGGACAATCATCAGATAAAAAATTGCATTCCTCTCTCACTATTATATATTCTCTTAACATTAATCACTCATAACCAAATTGAGAAATTATAACAAAAAATTCTACTAATATGTAATTTATTAGTACAATAGCAACAATGAAATATGTGAAAATACGGTTCGGCCTAACTTCTCAGAAAAATTAAAATATTAACATATTAAAATGTTAATTAATGTTTTATAAGAATCTATTGAAACACACATAAAAAAAATAACTATATATATATAATCCCTTTACCTTAATCTTCATAGACTATTTTTTTATATCAAACATCAAAGAAACAAAACCATGACTACGCTTACTTTTAAAAAAAATCACCAGAAAACAAAGTTTTCATTGTTTTCTCCATTAAATTAATTTTAGTTCAAAACTAGCAGTTATATATCATCCATCGAAAAAACGAAGAAAAATTCTGAATCAGACATATATAGAGGAGACCGAATCGGAAATTTTAAAAATTTATTTTTTACTATGTCTTTTATATCCACGGAACTCATATCTCAAAGAATTTATAATTAACAATTTAAGATCTTTATATTTATAGAACTACTATAACTGCCATATTACTGATTCCATTATATTTTATCTTGAGACTTCTAATTTTTTAAAAACATATACTATTAATTAAATTATTAGTAATAACAATGTCCGACGAGTTTAGGTTTTTCCCAATCTGAATGAAATGAGATATAAATCTTCAAGATTTTAAGCATGTGTGAAAAGGTACTTAAAAATAATTTTCTTAATTTGCTTTATAGAAAGAAAATTCATTGAAAGGATAATCTCCAAAAATGGGATTTTTATGAAAGATTTCGAAAACTTCATTCAAAACAGTGCATAGAATAAGATTAAAATCACAGAAATTTTACAGTATTAGTTTTTATCAATATAATTTTCTGAATTTAATGGAAAAAGCTTATGAAATAAGAGCTATAAAATTTTACCTTGATTATGGGTGCTTAGAGATGAGAAGAAAGTACTTTCCAATATAACTCAAATAAGGGGGCAATAATTCGTTACTTGGTTTTGAGCAAAGCGAGTGTCTGCAACGTAAAAAAACATAAATCGAATCACGGCATCGATATGCGACTGTTCCCGTTTAACTTTCCTTCGGCTTTCCGGTGAGATGAGGAGCGATTCACCGCACCTGCCGAAGTGAAGATCGCCGGGACAAATGAGAGAGCATGGGGCATCAACAGCCGAATACTAACGAACACGGGTGCTATATTTACAGAAAATTGTACGACTATCTCTTAGGATAATAATAGTTTTATATATTTTAAAAATAACATGTGTGAAAATATATTTTATTATTGGTAAAACAAGAAGGAAGCAACAGGTTTTAAGGAAATTTTCCCTGAAAGTTTTCCTTAAATTGTTGTTAAATTGTTGCTTAACTGTCTTTAAACTTTCCAGTTTTTTCCTGCCAGAAATGTAGAATTGAAATAAATGGCTATATATAGGGTTTTAAAGAAATTTGGTGAAGAAACAAATGCAATGATATCAATAGTTGTAGGATGAAACGTTACGCTCCTCATTATAATTATAGATCATTGATGACTACAATGCGACTTAGTATTGAATTTCGTTCGACAGAGGACGAGTTAAAGCAAAGATGGAGAATTTATAGACACACATATTTCAAATAATACAAATATTATAGAAAACTATTGTTTTATTAATTATAAAGTTAAACGTACTAATAAATTCTTATATACGTTATATTTTTTAAAGAATTAAGTTTATTACATTAAAACATTTGTGTTAATGAGTGTGATATAATAGAATTATCAAATGAACGTAAAATAATTCCAATATAAGATCACATGCATCGTAGATGAGCTTAACTATTAAAACAATTTCCAAAAGGAACCTAGAAAGTTCCATTCAAGATTTATAATCGTTGGAGCGAAAATCAATCTAGGTTTGATACAATGAAAATATCTTTAAAAATGCTTTACATTTATTTTAACGTCTTCTTACACAATTTTGATATTGCGAAGATAAGTGAGATGAAATTATGGATAAAAGGCTTACACTTGAACTCCTAAATGAGATTTTTACCTCTTCCCCAAACAAGGAACATTTATCTTTGCATGGAATGGTATAAAAATATTTGTGTTCCTTTCCCGTTTACGAAATAAAACATGCTCTATTTAAATGGATATTTCCTTTAAAACGGGGAAGTCTGTTTAGTATGTTGCAAAGAGAAAAAGGACGATAAAAAGATTTTAAATTACCAGCAACAATGTCTTAAGCAAGAATTTGTTTAATTTGAGGTGATTAAAAAAAATGCAAATTGTGACTTTATATACTTTGCGGAGATTCTTCTGCTGGAAAAAGAAATTTAAAAATGTTAGTGGTGCTTGAATAAAAGAAAAGAGTAATTAGTCTTCACTTTTACAACATAATTTTTTGTTATACTTTACGTGATAATGTTAAATGAATGACCCTGGCATGAACGAAATTTACTGCATTTAAAAAGTTTCAAAGCCTTGCTTGAAGAGTGTTTACGGGTTTGTTGTTGGTAATCCCTCGAAAAAAATATACGATATACATTTATTTATATATTGCTCTCTTGTGATATTGGGCTCTTCATTTTTCTTTTTTTTATATTAAACAGTCTTTTGGATAACGATCTTTTCTAAGTTTCTTTTCATTTTTACCTCTATATATCATTTCATCGCATGGTAATTGAATAACTCTTTTTTCAATTCCTACACTATTAGCTCGCACTGTCTATATATATATTTATTTATATATTTGTATATTTATTTATTTTGGTGGAATTTTCAATCGTTAATAAAATACATTTTAAAGCACTGAATTGAGCTGAAATTTTATATACAGGATCATTTTGGATGACAATACAATAATTTAATTATAATTAATAAAAATGAGTTGATTAAAACTAATTATTTTAAGAATTACAAATACAGCCATGTTGGCGACTTAGCGACCATTTTAGCGACTTGTGTCAAAACTTGAAAAGGTTTTTTTCTCACGTGTTAAAGCATTCAGTTGGACCGAAATTCAAAGGACAATACGATACTTTAATGATAATTAAAATAAACTAATTACCACTTAATGTTGTAATTCTGTCCTATGTATATACATATTTATATTAATTGTAACTATTTAATAAAAAGTAGCTAAAATAAAATTTTTCGTTGTTGATCTAAGTAGGAATTGACTTAAAAACTATTTTTTTATATTATTTCATTTCATGTAAAATACGTATTTCTCACTAAAACTTTTTATTGCTCTTTAATATAAGCAGAAATGAGATAAATTACACTTGTGTATTTTAATAGTCTCTTCTTTAGAAAAAAAAAAAATATCAAAAGAATGAGAAATGCTTTTTTCGTTCTTCAGTGAAGATGAAACGAAGAAATACTTGGTGATTTAAGAATAGGTATTGAGAGAATATGAGATGACTTTTATAAAATATTCTCGAAGAAATGAAAAATTAGACATATGCTTTGGGTGAAAGCTCTAGTTGTCTGTTTTTGATTAAAATATGAATAATGAGTTTTTAGAGGTTTGGAACGTGATTATAATTCTTAAATGTTTTGGTCGGTGTAGAGAGCTTTTTGTGAGAGAGCGGTGAACAAGAACTTTTTATAACAAAGGAGTATGTAATAAAAGGAGTGTTTCAAATTTTTTACAGGGAGTGCAAGATACCAGAGGGAAAAATTATAAAAAAATATATTTAATTATTGGATAAAAATTATGTGGTTTTCTCACCGTTTTAGAAATTTATATTGCATTAGTTTTACTATTATTTTGACTTTAAATCACAAATACTAAAAAGAGAAGGAAAAATACTTTTTATGTATAGCTCTCTGATAGACATCCTGAGGTGTTCCAATACCATATTTTATTTTTGTACCGAATGTGAATGTATGTTGTTTTCATATATATTTATAAAATTTGTGTGTTTAATTTCTATTTATGGAGGGGGGGACTAAGGCTATATCTTTTGTAAAATTTTTAATAATGGAATTTTTAGAGATTAAAAATGCAAGTATAATTCTTAATTATTCTGTTCGGTGTTGAGAAATAAATACGTAATTTATAGTGAATGTATTTTTTTCGATAAATAATGTTATAAATCAAATGTTGAAAACTTTCTACCGAATATGAGAGAAAAAAAATGAGAAATGATATTTGTATATATTTGTGTTATTATTTGTATACGTTAAAATAGATCGAAACATATTTTTAGTTTTCTGCTACATGTGTGCCCAGAAAGCAAACATTTTTTTTTCTCACCCATTAAATGATTTCAGATGCACAAAAAATAACTCTGCATTCGAAATCTTTGAAATAAAACTCACCACATATTTAATTTCAAAATAGTTGAAAAAGTATTGATTACTAATTAATTGAAATTTCTAATTCAACTGTGATTTTTCATTTCTTTAAAACTTAACTATTTTTTTAAATGCTTATACCGGAGCTAATAAAACATTTTGAGGTAATATATCGTTACAGTGTTTCACTGTCTCATGCCAGCGCAATGTAAAAAAAAAGTGAGTTTAAATAGTTTCTGCCATGTAAGAAATTTCGAATTCACAATAATAAATTCAAAGAAATATCTCTACGACAGATGCTTTTTCTTTTCATTATATGTACTTTAAATAATGTAAATCTCAAATTGTGAGCCTAATCATAAAACAACTACAAAGAACAGCCTCCTCCAATGATTCTCTTAAATATAATATTCAAAGAAACTCAAGATGTGTATCGCTTTCTCTACGTGTAAACTAAAAGGCAAAAAAACGGTATTTTAAACAGCTCTGGGAAGATTTAAGATATTTACTATTACTATATTACTAAAAATGTAAATCTAGAAGCTGTTAAGCAGATTCCATTATTATTTATTGTTCCAAAATTCCTCATGCGCTTAGATTAATGAAAAATAAATCATATTTCGCATTGTTTTCTATCATCTTCAGCCCGTTGCTGATCAGAAAGCAAAAAAGGATTCGAATGAAAATTCTATCTTACAAGAAGTATTAGTAATATCTTCTATATTATAAATAAAAAAATTAATACTTTAAAAAAAACATGTCAATTGAGTTCAATTATAAACAAACGATTGCCGGAAAATCACCATTCATTTTCTTTTTCAGTAATGTTTTACGCAACTTTAAAGTTTAAAAATTTACATCAGAATCATGTTCACCGATCTGAGATTTAAATATATATAATAATAATGCTATATTAGAAAATATGCATTTTTCATGCTAATTTTTCCACTCACAACGTCCAATATGCACTTTTATTTATAATAAACGAATTGCTCAAAAAAATTCTCCTCTTTACATTAAGAAGTGTTATATATTTGTTTGATCTTTGATCATATTTGGTGTTCTTTATAGTCATGTAAATATGCACCGCCAAAAATTTTTTTACCAGATTTTAACTTCTTTCATAGAATATATGATAAAATTTGGCTACATATTAAATTTAAACATGAAATTTCTCTAGATCTGTAATATTTATTCAAACTGGTGAATCATTAATACTGAACTGATTTTCTTATCATAAATGTACTTTTCGTCTGAAATTTTTTTTTCTAGTTTTTTAGTATTTCTAGTTTGTATTTATGTGATAATAGTACAATACATTTATTGAGTCATCATGCATATAAAGAAAAAACTCAAAACACACTGAAAGACATGTAGAAAATATATACAATTAAATAAAATACAATAAAATTCTAATTACAAGACACACTCAAACAAAAACATTGAAATTGCAAACCTGCTTAAGTATTCTCAAAAAACATTAAAACCGAATAATAAAATTAATTAAGACATCGAAAGTAATACTCAATACAAAATTTATCATTAAAACAAATTTAATTATGTTTGTGATATTAATGTTTGATTATCCCTTGTTGAGTTGATTAATAGCCTAAAAAAAAACGCACGCAGAATCCAATAAAATTTATTTCATTAAGAAATATGGAAAAATAAATTCAAATATTTAAATTTTTTAGCAGAGAAACAAATAAAAAAAAATAATCAACATACATAAAATTTGAGAAATTCATATCAAAACCGTACTAGTTACAACAGCAGCTACTAAATTTGAAATGTTATTTCACCATCGTACAAGTAAAAAACTTTTATTGGCACTTACAATATCATATTTGAAATCTTTGATTTAGAAATGAAGAAATCAACCTTTTTGCTCCTAAGAAATTTAAATATTTACGTCAAATTTTTTTATACGTTTCGCACGAAACTCGCAAACATACTACATAAAAGAAATGAAAATTTCACTCTGCGTTGAATACTTAAAGCGTCGTTAAAAGAATCAAAACCTCATCCTACACACTAAGTTTTTGAGAAAATACCCACCACATTTGTATTGATTGCTTCACGACTTAAATCTCTTACACTGAGATTTCCAAACTTCTATCCAAAAATAACCATTCTTTCTACATCAAAGAATGATAAAGTTCCTTAATATGACCACAATCGGCAATTAAAAAAATCCTTCATTAATTTACTGAAATTTTTCATGTCCTTTCTTTAAAAATAAATGATAAAAACGGAAAATGATGTATTGTTATTTTTTACGAGTTTCCAAGGAGAGAGAGAGCAGAATTTCAAAAAGTTCTAATTAATTCACAGAAGTTCTATGTCAACATGTTTACCCTCGCCATTTCTTATTTGTAATGTATTTAAAAAAAATCACTTAACATAAAAAAGTTCCTTTAAAAAATACATTTAAATCTCTCATTATAATTATGGATAATTGTAGTAACAAACTAAAGAATAAATCAATTTAATTTTTTAATCTCCGAGATTTCTATTTCCTTTTACAGTTGAACAATAAATTGCACTATGGACCATTTTAGTTAATATATATTAGTTTAGTTTATATATATTAGATATTATTATATATATATAATAATTATCTAAATATATTGGAATATCAAAACATTACTGAAATCATTTGCCTTCAATCTTTATAGACCACTTACATATATCAAAATGTAAATAAAAGCACTAAAAAATAAAACTATAAGAATGCTTGACTTTAAAATCCAAAGAAAAATTTTAAATCATCCAATATAGAGAAAACTGAATCGGAACTTCTGAAAACTTTGTTCTTTACTAAGTCTTTTATCCACGAAACTCAAATCTGTAGGGATTTATAGTTAACAATTTAAGAATTCTATATTTATATTACTGCTATAACTGCCACACAGCAACTTCCACATATTGTCCCAAGTCTTCTAATTGATTATAAAAACACTTATTATCAATTATATTAATAATAATAACAATTTACAAGGATTTTAATTGTACCACAAACTGACTAAAAATGGGTTATAAATCTTTGAGATTTCAAGGATAAAAAAAAATATAAAAAAAGAAGAATTTTCTTAATTTGCTTTTTAGAAAGAGTATTCACTGAAAGTATATTATCAAAAAACGTAATGTTTAAGAAAGATTACGAAAATTTTTTTCAAAAAAGTACATAAAATAGAATCAAAATTCCAGGGAAATTTTACAGTATTATTTTTTATAATTATAACTGTCTGGATTAATTGAAGAATCTAATTAAATAAGAACTATAAAGCCTTACCTTCATTATTGGAGTTAAGAGATGAGAGAAGAGAGAAAGTAAACAATATGTTACAATACAACTCGGATAAGGGGCACAAAAATTTGTTACTTTTTTTGAGTAGAGCTAGTTTCTGCTACGTTGGGACGTAAATCAAATAATTGTATCGATACGCAATCCTTTCCGTTTAACTTTCCTCCGGATTTGCGGTGTGATAAGTAGTGATTCTCACTGCACCGGCCAACGTAATGATCGCAGGGAAAAATCGTTATCAAATGAGAGGAACAAGAGACTTCAAGAACTGGATACTTTCGAACAAGCTATTATATTTACAGACAATTGTACAGCTACAGATTAGGATGTTAATAATTTGTATCGTATATTTTAAGCATAGTATGAGAATATGTTTCATTATTAATAAAACAAGGAGCAAGCAACAGGTTTTAAGAAAATTTTTCCTAAAAGTTTTCCTTAAAATCTTTGGATTTACGGTAACCTCCAAACTTTCTAGTTTTTTCCCTCTAGAAATATAGAATTGAAAAAGATGGAAACGGTTTTAAGGTATCCGAATACGTTCAGAATCGTAATTTTAAAAAAAAAACGCTTAAATGGATAATTTTCATGCAGATTGGAATACATGTATAAAATTGTTTTAAGGGCATTATGACAAAAACAATTATTTAAAAACAATATTTTGGCAAAAAAAACTTAGAATAACTTTTTTTCAAAACATTCTCCTTTTATAAAAAATGCTTCTGTAAAGATAATATTTTGTGTGTGTGTGTGTGTGCTTATGTTAAGTAAAGACTTCTCCAGAGAGTTTGAACTAGGAGTTTTTTGAAAAATTCACATTATTTTCAGATTCATTATTTTCATTATTCATTATTATACACTAATTGAAATAATTATCGGGTTTTTCCCTTAAAATTTCTCAACTCTGTTGTAGTAAAATATGGATTCCACTTTAAAAATCCTAGTTCAGCCTCTGTACAGAGGTCTGAGCTACATACAAGCAAAATATTATTATAATAGAACCGTTTCTCATAAAAGGAGAATGCTTTGAAAATTGGTCATTCTATGTTAATTTTTTGTCAAAATATTGTACTTAAATAATTTTTTATTTTAACAATATTCTTAAAACAATTTTATATACGTTTTCTAATCTAAGTGACACTAAATATCATAAATGATATCCATTTACACGCTTTTACAAAATCGTGGTTTCGAACGTAGTCGGATACCTTGAAGAAAATTGGTAAAGAAAGAAATGCAATGATATCAATTGTTGTAGGATGAATCGATGCATACCTCGATGCAATTACAAATCTTTGAAGATTGTAATGCGTTTATATTTATTTCTATAACAGAAAAGAATGAACAGGCATTAAAAAATTTTAATACTTTTGTAATAAAAATAAAATATATACTGTCATTTTGGAGCTTCAGAAAGTAAAAAGAAATGTATTTTCTTACATCAAAATAGACATGACATAAGTAAGAAAGGGTTAAAAAAATAAAATGGATAGTTGTAAAAAAGCGTAGCTGGAAATATTTATTATTTAGTTACTGATTTATCAGTTAATTTTATGTACTTAAATAACGTTCTTATAAATTAACCACATAAAAATAAGAGTTTTGATAAGAATACTCTGGGGAACAAAATCACATCTTGCACAAAAAATTTCAGAAAAATTGTTGTAACATTTTTTGAGGAATAATCAAAATGCGTGTTCTCTGGATGTTGTGGGTAAAAACAGTTTCGTGCTTAAAAATCTTCGAAATAATTTGTGAGGAATTATGAAAAAGATTTTTTGATTTTCGCTTGAAAGAATTCGAGTTAAAGCAAAAATGGGAAATTTATAGATACAAACATTTCAAATAGTACAAATTTTACAGAACACAATTCCTTCAGTAATTACAAAATAAAAATTTTTAATAAATTTTTGCCCAATAGTTCTCTAAGGAATCAAATTTATTATATTATAACATTAATGGAATAGAGTGTTAACAAAATTAAAAGAAGAATTGTTAAAGAATTCCAATACAGGATAGCATGTACCTGAGATGATATTAGAAATTAAATCTATTTTCCCAAAAGGAACCTGAGCTTATTCAATTTATGATTTGAAATTGTTTTAGAAAAAATCTTTGAACTTTTGATGCAAACTCTCTTTGAAATTACATTACATTTATCTTAACGTCTGACTTGATTACTTTTAAACTCAGAAGGTGAGATGAAAATTATTGATATAAAAGGCTAATACTTGAATGTGAATAAATGAAGAAGGAGCATAGGGATAGAATTATGAAATTAGATTTTTACTTTTTCCCCAACCAAGGAACATTTATCTTGGCATGAAATTCAATGAAAATATTCTTATTTCTTTCACAATTATGAAATAAACGATGCTTTATTCAAAATTGGATATTTCCATTAAAGTGTGATCTGAAATTTGTTTTCTGTGAGAAAAAATAAAGGGCTTCTCAAAAATTGAAAATTCTCAGCAACGATCTCTTAAATAAGACTCGGTCTAAATTATAGTGATTAAAGAATGTATTGATTTGTATTATTTAGTACGTTCTTACACAAGAAAAAGATACGTAAAAATGTCACTTTTACTTGAATATGAAAAATGTGAACTATTAGTCCCTACTTTTCTGATGTAATTTTTTATGCTTTACATGATAAAGACCTAGCATGAATGAATTTAATTGTACTTAGAGTTTTAAATCAAAGCTAGAATTTTATTTACGGATGTGTGTGGTTGATAATACTTGAAAATGGAAGTATGATATAAATTTATTTATAAATTGCAGTCTTGATAAATATATTTCCACATTTTCTTGTTTACTTTATATTTAAATCTCTTTTGAATCATTTTCCTTTCATGTGACCTGCTTTTCTAAGATTCTTTTACTTCTTACTTTTATATGGAAAATTAGATATGTATTTTTAATCAGTTTTGTACTTTTGTCAATTTACTATTTGTCTACTTTCTTTATAACTTTAATTTTTTTTCTCTTTTCTCAATTCGTTCCATCATATAAAATCACAATCTGGCATCATTTGAGTACATAATACTATGCTTTACACGTTATTGCTTAGCATAATTAAACTAGCGTATTTTAATTTAGTGTTTTGCTTCTGGCTTATATTGTATTTATATCATAAATGTTTACCCTTTACAATTTTTACCATTATTTCACTTAGCTTCTACCTGAAAATAATATGCCAGTGGCAAGTAATACTAAAATTAGAAGACAAAAATAAAAATGAAAATTATAATTTTCCGTTGGATGACAAAATTTTTTCCGTAAGATATTTTATTAAAAAAAATGTGCCGTTAAGGTAACCGACTACGTTCGCAACCGTGATTTTAAAAAAGCCCACAAATAGAACATTTTCATGATATTTAGTGTCACTTAGTTTAGAATACATGTATAAAATTGTTTTAAGGACATTTTGACAAAATATATATATATAAATACAATATTTCGGCAAAAAAATTAACTTAGAATAAACTTTTTTCAAAATGTTCTCCTTTTGTGAAAAATGCTCCTATTATAATATTTTGCCTGTATATAGCTCAGATCTCTGTACAGAGGCTCAACTATGATTTTTGAAAAATTCAGATCATTTTCAGAGTTACAATCAATTGAAATATTTATCAGCGTTTCTTTATTAAAATTTCTCCCCTCTGTTGTCGTAAAACATGGATAAACCCACTTCTAAGTTATATATTTCAAAAATTCTAGTAGAGCTTCTGTACAGAGGTCTGAGCTATATACAGGCAAAATATTATTATAATTGAAGCATTTTTCACAAAAGGAGAATATTTTGAAAATGGGTCATTCTATGTTCATTTTTTGTAAAAATATTGTACTTAAATAATTTTTTATTTTAATACTATCTTTAAAACAATTTTATGTACATTTTCTAATCTAAGTGACACTAAATATCCTAAATATTATCCATTTATACGCATTTGAAAAATCACAGTTCATAACGTAGTCGGATACATTAAAAAAAGAACTTTGAGTTCTCAAATTGGAAACAAGATGTTAAGATGTAAGAGAAGTGATGTTAAGTATTATTAACACTCAGCTCATATAATATAATCGTATACATGTCAGGATTCTTAAGATTGAGATTAATATAGTAAAAAATAAGTTTTACTATGTAACGATGTTAAATCAGAAGGAGCTGTGATGAATGCTCAAGCAAAAAAAGAATGTATGTAGAAAATGGAGAACATAAAAGAATGCAAACGAAAAATGTTTTTGTATTTTTCATGGAAAAATACGGTTTGGAGTGAAATAAGAAAATTTAGTTGACTATAAAAAAATTTTGTGTAATATTCCAGGATAAAATATTTAGTTCTATAAGTAATTTGTTAAGGTAAAGTGTAAGGAAACTCCGAAAACGTAATAGAGAATCATCTAGGGAGATTTTGGGGGATTTTGAAGCATTTTATGATTTCCTTTTAAGAAACAGGATTTATACTGTACACTTTTTTCTAAGTTTCCAAGCAGGATATGCAGAATACAAGTGGAGAAAGAAGGGAAATCTAAAAATAAAATAAATAGTAGAAAAATAACTGATTTGAATTGAAATTGTAAAATTGTAAAATTTGTCATAAGCGTAGAAATAAATCTGTGGATATTTGTTCTCGATTAAAATTTGAATCTTGGATGTTTAAAGATTTAGAATGTAACTCCAAATTCGTAAATGTTCTGCTTGGTGTTGAGAAATTAAGATCATAATTTGTGATGAAACCAAGAATTTTTGCTTCAAAAAGCGTTATAAACTGAATTTTTTAACTTTTGTACGGAGTATACAAGATTCTAGATAGGGAAAAATGAAAAAAATACTTTAACTTTTTAGATAAGAATAATTTGATTTGTACACGATTTAAGATGTTTTATTACATTGTGCTGTTATGAAAAAAATGAATTGAAAAAAGAATGAAAAATATATTTTATTTATAGTGCTCTGATGGCAATCTTTAATTGTTTTGAATCTAAATTTTATTTTTTCTATCAAATATGAATGTATGTTTGCTTGCATATATTCTTACGATATTTCCCGTTTTTAAATCTAGAACAGAAATAAAGAAAACAATCTGTTAGATCAATTTTGTACGATAAATTTAAGTTAATCTTAAAGTTGGTGTTTGTAAATAAGTGTGGAGATAAGTGTATGCCATGCATCAACTCATGTAGCCTCCTCAACAATTGTAAGTGTCCGAATGCAAAAAATTGTCTCCATCAACTCGTTGTGTGGAGTTAGTACGACTGCGTTAAGTCAACATCAAGGCTGTAGCATTTTGTATATTACATCAACCGTGTATCTTCAATGAAAAATATTAAAGCCTTAAATTATAATCACAATTCAGTTAATTATATATTTATTGTAATTAAAGTACATCTGGAGTTCCTCTTACAGAATTTCTCTTATCCTTTGTTTGGTGTTTTTTTGTAAGAAATTTCAACAGTAAAAGGAAAAGGGATTTTTTTAAAGTTTTTCGAGTGATAAAGTCTATTTTTGGAAATAAAATTCAAAAGTATATATTACCATCTCATTTAACTGTGCTTTGTGAAAGTAATCTAAGAGTCCAAAATATAATTAAAAGAGAATAACTATAGAATAAGTTCCATACATTTTTCTTCAACATAGCACGAAAAATTGCGATATGCAAATTAGTTTTTCTATTTGCTGTAAGTTTGTATGTTGAACAATTTCATAAAAAGCTGGTATCAGAACCCCAATGAGGTTCATTTTCTGTTATTTCGCATATTTATAGAAGAAGATTTGCTTATATTTCTCTTATCTATATACGGTAAAGTAGATCGACGCACATACTTTTATTATTCTACGGGAATTTCACTATTCATTTTTGATGCATTAAAAGTAATGCTGCAATTGAAATTTTTAACATTTTCTAAATGAAGGATTTTTAAAATCTTGTATTATAACATAATTAATAAATCTTTATTCTTTAAAAAAAATATGTGAACTAATTTTGATTATGAACGTAAAACTGCCTGAAATTTATCATTCATTTTTTTCTTTTTACCTTTTTTTTTACCCTATTCAAGAAAGTTTATAAATTTACATCAGAATCCCGTTTAATGATTCGAAAATATTAATATATATAACGACACTTTTTATCTGAAAATATGTATGTTTTTCATTGTTATTTTTTACCTTCTCATTACGTGCAATACATAATTTAACTTATATAAAAACTTGCACTTAAAAACTCAGTCCTTTGCAGATGTGAAAGCAAAAATATTTGCATGAAAAATTATATCCTCCGATTCTAAATAAAGGATCTGTAAAATCTAGTATTACATCATAATTGAAAAATCTTTTAATATTTTTTTAAAAAAAATCTATAAACTGATTTTAATTATAAACGAAAAACGGACCGAAAATTATCATTCGTTTTTCTTTTTAACTTATCCCCCCCCCACTGGTTAATGTTTTAAATTTTTATCAGAATCACATTTAAAGATTTAAAAATTTTAATACATACAACCACATTGTTATCAGAAAATACGTATTATTCATTGTTATTTTTTTACCCACTCATTAAGTATAATACATCTTTTTACTTTTATAAAGAAAAAAAACTTGTTCAAAATTTTCTCTCTTTCTAAAAAGAAACGTTAAGTATTTGTTAGCTCTCTTATTGCAATTGATTTCTTTATAGACTCCTAAATATTCCTCTTGATCTAAATGCGGTTGAAAATTCTGCTCGACTGATTAAAATTAGACTGCTGTTTCTAATTTTTTATTGAATCGTCATGCATTTAAGAAAATAAACTCAGAATACTCCAAAAGACTTGCAGCAAACATACAAAATGCAATTATACAAAATACAACTATGTAAAATACAATGAAAGTCAAATCGGAAAAAAAACGTGCGTAAAAACAAAAATATAAAAACTGAAGATTGTTTTAGTGCTAAAAAAACATTAAAATCAAAGAAGTAATAAAGGTTTTCCCAGTACACTATTTCTTATGAGAGGGAAATTAATTTTAAGTTTGTGAAATGAATTTTTACCAAGCCTTGTTGAGTTGAATAAGAACCTTCCATACAGACACACAAAACCTACAGGAATCCCAATAAAAATATTTCATCATGAAATATGCAAAAATAAATTTCGTAGACAAACTAGTTGTATGTATATAATTTTTGAAGTTCATATTAAAACCATGCAAATTACTACAACAGCTACGACATTAGAAATATTGTTCAACCATTACAAGTACCAAAGTTTCTTGAAGGGCAATTTTAGGCAATAGCGTATTTAGCAACTTCGCTTTAGCATTGAAAAATTTAACTCTTTTGCACTGACGAAATTTAAATGTGTACAACACAATTATAATTAGCCGCGAATCAAACGCGAAAACACACCGCATAATCGAGATGAGAAAAAAAAAAGAGAAGAAGAAATCTGACGCAGGAAATCTGACACTGAATCTTTGACGCGTCGGTAAAAATGCAACATCCAAAACGAGAATCAAAACCTTCCTCATGCATAAAGTTTCATTGGAAATAGTTAGATAAATTGTATTGATTTTTCTATGACTTAAACCTGTCTCAAATTGGACTTCCGGAACTGGCATTCAAATTTAATCAATGCTTCTGAATCCGAAAAATCATACAATTCATTAATATAATCGTAATCAACATTTAAGATAAAAAAAAAGTTTAAGTTAAATTTACTTAAATTCTATATCCTTTCTTTATGAAGAACATTTATAAGTGAAAATCCTGTATTGTTTTTTTAACGAATAATCTCTGTAACAAAACTCTAAAATTTTTCATTAATTCAAAAATCCTTCTCTCTCTCCGTTACTTCCTCGTAAAACAGATAAAAATAACTTAAAACAATCCCTTTAAGAATTACACACACACACATATATATAGTATCACAGTTATGGATGGATGAGAAAACAGACAAAAATATAGATTTGCAGAAAACTTACACACACACACACACATACACACACACACACACATTCCCGAGATTTCTATTATTTTTTCTTTACTTCCTATTACGATCTACAGCGCTAGTGAACATTTCAATTAAATTAGAAATTCTTCCTTTCAAACAGTTTATAGAAATAACTATTTTCATAATTGACGAGAGCTTCAGGTATCAAATTTCTCTAATAAATGTTTCATATTCTAATAAATCGATTAACTGTAACCTGTTATGTCAAAGCCTAAGTAAGGATTTCAAAAAAAAAAATCGCAAATTTGTAATTGATAGAAATAACGAAAATATCGAAATATGCGAAAACCTTATTCTTCAGATTCACTGAAAAGAATTGTAAAATTAACATATGTTAACCAAAATTAATATTTTATAAGCAATCAATTTTTTTTGAGAATTTATTGATACATTATAATGACTGAAGTTTCGTTTCCCATATAAGTTTCATAGACTACTTTTTATTATCAAACATAAAAAAAATCATATTGGAACAAAACTCTAAGAATACTTAATTTTAAAATCAGAAGAAAAGCGATAATATTTCTCATGGATTTCTTATCTAATACTTTTTTCAGTGAGGAAACATTTGATTTCAACTAGACATCTAAAAGATTATAAGAAATTCTAAATTTCAAAAATTAAAAGACGATGCAGAATAGGAACTTTAGCAAATTATTTTTCACTATGTATTTTATTTGCGAAAAATTCATATCTTTAAAGTTTATTATTAACAATCTAAAAGAGTTTATGTGTGCTATAGCAGTCATAAAGTAATTATAACAATATACGATATGTTCAATATGAAAGGATCAGAATAAATATTTAAGATTTTAAGCATTAAAAAATAATTTAAAAAATAAACATCTTTATTTATATTCCGAGAACGAAGTTTCTTCTATATAATTTACTTCAATAAAAAAAACTATTTTAATGTAGGTTTCAGAAGATTTCACACATAAACAAAAAGCGAATACTAAATAAAATTAAAAACTCTGAAATTCGGCAATATAAAAAATAATTAATTAAAAAAAGACAATAGAAGTAGAGTCTTAAAACGATATTACCATTCTTGGCATTCAATGATAAGAAGAAAGAAAAATATACATCTCGAAAAATTTCATTGAGAAATTAAGGCATTTCTTGTTTTTCTATAGAGCGAATTTCTGTTACGTTGAGACAAAAATTTAATTGCGGCCTCAAGACGATCCCTTGCCTGGACAAGTATTTTTAAAATTTGTGGTGGGAGGAATTGCGATTCTCACTGCATTGGTCGACGAAAAGTTCACAGGGAAAAGTCAACAGGTAGTGAAAGAACAGTGAACATTAAACTTTCAAAAATTGCTACAATTTTCACAGACAACTGTATAATTTACACTTACCATGGCAATAATTTGTGCATTGCATATTTTAAACATAACATAAATATATATTTCTTTTTTTCGGTAATGTAAAAATGAAGCAACAGGCTTAACAAAATTTTCCTGAAAGTTTTTCTGAAAATGCATGTAGTCACGTTAATTTTTAAACTTCCAGTCTTTTTGCTGTAGAAAGACGGAATCTTATAAAAATGAATAGTTTTAAAAGACTTAATGAAGAAAGAGAAGTAGTATTATCAATAATTGTTCAATGAAATGAAAAAAAAAAGATACATCGGTATAATTATAAATCATTAAGTGCGATGGTATTTGTGAATAATTATGTTTGTGTGTGTGAATTATATTCAAAATGCTTGTTTGTGAGAATTTAACATTAAGGTTATTGTTATTTGTATTAATTTTATATAGTTCGAAGATGCAGCCAAAAATTTATATCCAAAATATTTGAAAATGTGTAAAAATTTCAAGACATATTCCTATTAAAGTGAATATGTTTCAAAATAAACCCAAAGAAAGGATTTAAGAGCAAAATACTTTTAAAATGTTATGCATTGAGGTACTTTGCACATAATAAGATAGTGGGACTTAAAAAAAACTATTTAGAATATCCATTTTATACTCTACAATATATATTATTTCAAAACACTAAAACCAGAGAATAATTATATCTAGTAAAAACAATTTCAGAAAAATTACCGTGATATTAAGCGAGGAATGTTAGTAAAAGAGTTCAGGCGAAAGTATTTTATTACTTAATTATCTTGGAAAGATTTTTCTATAGGAAGAAGAAAAGGTTCAAACGCATCATACATGATGTCAATAAAAAAATATTTATTTTAAATATACTTAGCAAACATTCTGGGTACTTTATTTTCCCATTTTAGTAATGGGCTATTTAGTAATAATATGAAATTTTCTTGTCAGTTAACTAATTCTTTAACACATAACTTCGTATAATTTTATACAAGCACCACTCAGGAATTTAAAATTTCAAAACGTTCACCATTTTATAATCATTTTAAAACTAAAGGGAGTTTCCTTGTCTTTAATGTAATTTTTTTTCTCATACATCCTTAAAAAGTCATATTATAACTTCATTCTCCGATACAAAAATTATTTACATTTTTTTTACAGTCATTTTCTCGGAGCTAATAATATTATGAAATTTTAATTCTTCTATTATTAACTTTAGAATTAAAAGCCATTTCTGAAGAAACACATGCAGCTATTTTACTGAAAAATATATAAGAAACAACGATTATGAATGCAAAACTATACCATAATTATATTTCAGATTATTTCTAAGCTTGTAAAATTGGATTGTAATGCATCTAAAATCCTACGTTTGGTCGTCATTAGGTGTTTAAAAATCTTGATGTACATCTGTAAGTTCTCCGAGACAACCGGTATATACTAATTTGTCAATAAGTTAAAACAGTATTTTTCTTCATTGCATCTAGTTTGTGGCGACATGTATAAAAAACCAACGAAGTAATTACATTCACCGTGAAGCGAAACTCTTTCATTCGAGGTTTTAGTCCAAGAAAGATTTATTGACATTCTTAACCCCACTTTGCTTCGTATTTTCGTTAAGAGCGTAAAGAACTTAAATATTTGTTCTAACGGATTCAATAAACCATGCCAAAATTTATTTTATCATCATCCGTTTAGTGTTTTTCTATCTTTACTTTATCGTTTCCCCTTTTCCGGTAGAAATGGCAAATGATAGCGACGTATATTAACCACAGATATTTTTATCGTTTTCTTTTATATTTTCTTATACGAAGCTAAATATTTTAAAGCTTCGAAATATTATATAACTCCCTGCAAAACTCAGATATATTTTTCTAAAAAAATTCTGTTGTTCATTCACAGTCTTCCTAGAACAACCTAAAATATTTATTTGTCTTTATTTGACTGCTTAAAGGACGATATTTTTTTAATATAAATCCCAAACACATTCAGAATTATAATTTTTAAGAGAATTACCACATTTATCTAGTTCCGTATTATCATATATTACCAGTTTTAGGCGGAACGGTGACTTGTTTTGGACATTTTATTGAGCCCGAGAGGTATAGTAAGAATATATTATACATAAAGGCCCGAAAAGAATATGTTTTCAAATATAATACTCAAGCTCATTTTAGATGTACATGAATCTTTTAAAAAATATCCCATCTAAATTATTCATTTTCTGGAAGTAAATTTTAAAAACCTTAACTATAAGAACAAACCACAATAACAAACAATTTGTATATAATCTTTTATCATAATAGGAAATTTTAAAAACATTAAATTCAATTTTCCCTTTAGTCTTTCGCTTCTGAAGAAAAACTTTAAAAATCCCACTCAAAATCTAATCTAACTGACTCAGAAATGCTTTGATTCTACGTGATGATTTATTTAAAGTAAAATAAATAAATAGGAAATTTTAACAACAACTACAGCAAAACAGAAGACTTTACACATTTAATTACATCGTTATACAGAACCACTTAAATTACACTAATTTATGTCTCGGAGATAAATTTTAAATTATAAAATCTTTGAATCATATTTTCTTTTCAGAATAAAATTACTTCTAATCTTTGGTTCCACCGCGATGAAACGTTCTTTTTTCTTTCATTACATTTCCATTAATAGAAAGTTATAAAAAAAAACTATTTTTATTTTTATTACTACTTTATTTTTTGTGTCCTAATCACAAATCAACTGATGATTACTCCGAGGTTTAGTTTTGCGATTATAGATTTTAAATATTATACATGAGTACATTAAAAATAACAAGTGCAGCTTCATAGTGATTGGTAAATTAAAAATATTTAACATTTCTTCATGAATATAAAAATAAGTTTTTAGAAGAAAAAAAATCATTTTAAATTCTATTGTCTCTTTTATGCTTTTTTTTAGTTGCCAAAAAAGGATTGAATTATTTCATCCTCGTACCAGAAAATATAAGCACGGCTGATATAAAAGAAACACGTTCCGTATAAGAATGTACGCTTCATTAGAAAAATCAAAAACTTATTTCAATAAAATCTCCAATATTAATTTTGTTTTTAGTTTCAAGTGTTTTTTTATCACTTTATATTCATCTACCACATTTCAGAAAAATCTCATATCTAACTATTTTGTTTTTCTTTTATTACTAATATTTTCTCT
>BMAV01008686.1:972067-1001343 GCA_019973955.1 Trichonephila inaurata madagascariensis | reverse complement strand
ATGGGATAAGTAGTTATATTTTTTCCTAAGTTATTAAGTTCAATTTTAGGGCGATATACATAACAAATTCATAGTGAAATAACTGTAACAACTCCACACAATAAATGCAACATTCCCATATGTAGGAACTTTCTATAAATAAAGACTATTTTCCCTTTAATTATTCTTTTTATTTTACGATTGTTCTTTAAGGTTAACCCCCTCCCACACACACGACCATAATTTTTTCATCGGTTTTCTGCAAAAAGATGGCAGTACACTATATATATATATTATACTTCGATTTAGAGGCAATTTTGATTCATCTCTTTTTCAAACAGCAATTAAAAACATCAGCTCAGGCAATGAAAATGTCTAAAGAACATATAAAAATGTAGAAGAAAATACTCATTTCAAAAGATTATATTAAACGAGTCCAAGAAACTTCAATTTGCCTTTTCACATGAGTTCCATGATTATAAATATTCATAATTCACTTTACTTCGCATTTGTCTACGAAATTTTAAATAATTAAAACATTTACTCTCACCGACCCACGAGTGCTATATATTTCATCATCGGTACAATGTATTAAACTATTTCCCGAATTAATTCATCTTTGACGATTCTAGTAATTTGCATGAAATTTAAATGCCATTTTTCTTATGTTATTTCGCTTTCTGATTTACGAAATTTTCAGAAGGATTATAATGATAAAAATAACTTTCCAGTTAAATTAAATGTGGAATAAAGCACTTAGCTTCCAGATTAATTAATAGAACCAATCAAACAAGGAGAATGCTGAAGTAAACCATTTGAAGTAATGAAATTGTTCAATATATACGAGACTTAAAAAAAAACTCCAAAAATTCTTATTTCGAAAATTTATTGTACTTTCAAACCAGTTGCTGTCACACACTAAAATATAGTTTAACTTTCATGTTAGTAGTAGTAATACCAAAAAGTAAAATAGTACATTCCTTATAAAAAGTATTCACACGTTTCTTTTATTAGAATAATAATTAATTTTTTTATATAAAATTCATTTATATATATATATATATATATATATATATATATATATATATATATATATATCATATGCTATTTTATATCCTCATTTAACTATTTCCCACAAAATTAATCAGCACTTTAATGAATATATTCATAAGAAAACACTTGAAAAACATACTAAATGCAACAATAGGCGTGTATCACATAAATTAGAGCAATGTATTTTTAGCATAAAATAGTAGCATTTTTACGCAAGACCATTTCTTTTTGTTATACATATGTAAACATACAAAATATCACAATAGTCAAACAACACAACAGAAATTAGAGCTATGTATTTTTAGCATATACATATATAAAATAAAACGAGGAATTTCAAAAAAAAAACTATATAACAATTATAATAACTCAAAGAACTATAAATATTTCTACGAAACACACACACTCACGCGCATTTAAAATGTGAAATAGAAGAAAAAAAACTTCAAATCATTAAACAGATTTTACGTGAAGAGAAGATTTATAATATCCAATAAAATATTTATAAAAAAAACTGTCAATGAAAAAACATTTTTGTATGATCCCTTTAAAGTGAGAAAGTTAAGGTGGTTTCTTATCAAACTCATCATTTAGACTTAAAATGATGCGAAACTTTAAAATATATGATACATCCATAATTTTTGTCTCTGAAAGATGTATCTAACTTCTACTCTTTGTTGTCCTTCCATGAGGTGAAAATCTTTAACAATTTCTACTATAGCCAGAATTACTGTGAAAAAGAATTCTCTTCAATAGTACTTTCTTAGTAATAATATACCCCCTATATTCTTTCCCTTATTTCAATCTATCATAATAAAATTATACTACGAGGCATAGAAAATCCTACATTCAGTCTATCAATCCTCTGTTTTAGTCAGAAAGAATTAATCATTTTATGCAAGCCCCTATCTACAATATATTCATTCAACAACAAATTTAAAAAAAAGTATACACTGTTATATAAACGTACAGCCCTCCATATTTAGTTTATATTCATTTGATCAATTTTAATTGCATACCATAGAGGACACTAATAGAACTTCTACCTTACAAGGTGAAAACAATCACAACACACACATATAAACATTTCAATAGAGAAAAATAACCAGAGTTCTCAAAAACTTTTGATATGCTGTGCAAAACTATATTGACCTGCATCAAAAGTAGAGGCCTTATATGCCTTCACATTTCAATGAAGCAAAAAAAAGGCTATCATACTTCCCATCTTCTATATTGTTAGTAAAATATGCTTAAAAGCACAATTAAAAAACACATTCAAATAAAAACACAATTCGCTCTATTATATTCGCCTCATTAATTCCATTACAAGTAGCACAGTTTCTTAAATGGTACTCATAGGAAATATCGTATTTAGCAACTTAATTTTAACATTGAAAAATTTTACTTTTTTGCACTGCCTTGAACAATACGAGGAAACACACCGCATAATCGAGATAAAAAAAATGAAAAGTTTCCACTACCACTGACTCCTTGACTCGTCGGTAAAAATGTAAAAGCCTGAACTAGAATCAAAACCTCACCATGCATAAAGTTTCAGTGGAAATATTTATATTGATATTCTTATAACTTTAATTGGTCTCCCAGTGAAATTCCGAAACTCACATACGAATTTAACCAATGTTTTTGCATCCAAAAACTCACAAAATTCATTAATATAATCGTATTCGACAGTTAAAGAATGTCTCGATAGTTCACTCAAATCCTATATTCTTTTCTTCTAAGTAGCAATTAGAAGTCAAAATCCTGTAATATTTTGTTACGAATTAGCTCTGAATCACAAAATCATAAAATTTTTCATAAATTCAAAAATTCCACTTACCTTTACTTCCCCATGCAATGTAGATAAAAAAAATCACTTAAGACAATCCTTTTAAGATACGTCTTTAAGTATATAATTCCTTCAGAGATAAGCAAATCTAACTTCTAATCTTTTCTACCTTTTTATGAGGTGAAGATCTTTAACAATTTCTATCATAACCAGAACTACTTTGAAAAAAAATTGCCGGATTATATTTTCATAATAATAAGTTTTTTCCACTTATTTTGCTGATAAAATTATGCTACGGGGCATAAAAAATCCAACATTCAGTCTATCAATCCTTTGTTTTAGTCCGAACAATTTTAGCATTTTATACCAGTCTCTCTATCTACAATATATTCATTCTACTACAAATTTTAAAAAAATGATGTACTTTTTATAAATATACGGCTCCACATATATAGTTTTATATAAATTAGATAAATTCTAAATACATATCATAATTGATACTAATAGAATTCGTGTCAGACAAGGAAAAAGCAATCACAATATCAAAACATTTCGTAAATAAAAAATAACTAAAGGTTAAAAACAAAAAAAAAGTGTTTGATATTCAACACAAAACTGTTTTAATCTATGTCAAAAATAGAGTCCTTATATGCCTTCACCTTTCAATGAAGCAAACAAATCTACTTTGATACTTCCCATAGCACAATTAAAGCACACATTCAAAGAAAAGTACAATTCGCTATTATATTCGTCTCATTAATTCCTTTAATCGCCCTTTTCACCTGTTAATTTATCTAAAAGGCAAGTAATCTCATTAAACAAGTTACACACGTCGAGTCAATAAATTCCTTTCTTGGCCTTTTCAACGGCATATAAGATTTATCGACATTTTAAAGTTTTGCTTACACCTTCGTTACTTTGTATTTGAGCCGAAAGATATATAAAAAACATAATAACGACTAAACTCTTTGACTCAATAATTTCCTCAAATCTCTCTTTCCTCTTTTTCAATTTATCTATTTGATACTTTTCTTCTCGTTATCTATTCTGCATATTTTCTCTTTTCCCAATTCTTTTCTTTGTCGAGAGAAAATTAAAATATTGTGTTACATTAATCTGCAAGCGTACAATTTCCCTAAGATCTTTGATCTCCATTCTGTTTTTCTATTTTCTCAAATCATTCTATTTCTCATTCTATCCTATTTTATTCCCGAAAATCCTAACCGTTATTAGCAATCTTTTTATTGCCATCTTATAAAAAATGTCATATTTTTCTATCATATTTATTCATTCCTTTTCTCCGAAAGTTTCTTTAATAATTCATTTCATGTTAAGAATCCTTCTTCTGGAAAAGTTTCTATTTTACGCAGAATATTTTACTTATCCTATGTTTACTGACTTTTCTTCCAATTTTTCCGTGACCTTATACCTGCCGTAAGTGGTCACCGTTGCTTTGATAGAAAGAATATCGGCAAAAGCTGCTTTACTAAAGCGTAAGGAACTTTAAAATTCACTTTGGAACTTGTAACTTTTACTAAAGACACAACAACAAGTATATATATTTATACTTTACCTAAATTCTAACAACTGAAAATCGCAAAATGTCATGTCTTCACCTATGTATTGATTTCATCATACGCTAATGGCTTATCCTATCCTAAAATTATTCAATTTCTTACATTTAATCTCTCTATGGTACAAAAAAATGTGGCAATATGAGGACAATTGTTTACTGCGAATCTGAAGCTCCTTACATAACTTCACCGATGTATTTGAGTATTTTTATCTTTCATTAATAGCTATGCTACTGTAAATGTTTTCTAAAAACTCTTAATACCTGATTATTAGAATTTTTTCGAGAGTTTTAATATTTTTACTCTTTTCCTTCGACTTATGTCATTGATACGAAAGTTTTGGAATTTTATTTTTATACAATTTTCACAATAATCATTCACAACGGGAAGAGATTTAATTAACTTTTTTTTAGCTATGTGAGATTAAAAGTGTTAAAAATATTGAACAACAGTTTCAAATTCTTATTCTGAATCAAAATATTTCTACACAGGAAAAAAATAAAAGAATTCGAGTGATAGATATTATATCATCAAGAGAAATAATGTAAAAGTCTTCTTTTTATGTTACATAAAACCTTATTGAGAAATTTTAAGTGTGTCATGATAATTTTCAGGATTTCTATAATCTCTCTCATTCCTATTTTTCCCCTTCAAAACATTTCTACTAAAGTTATTTTCTTACTAAGATTTTGAAAATATCATCGTAATTATTTTAGGAAACACTCAAACATATATTTCTCTTAAATTGTATGACAAAAACCATATAAAATGACAATTATTGAATTAAATAATAACAACACAATACTTAAATAAAAAACACAATAAGTATAAAAATATAATAATTTTAGAAATAAGTATTGTCACACACACACACACAACAATTATTAAGTTAGCATATATTATATTTCTAAATGTGATAGTACAAGTAATGCATTAACAATATGCATGAAAAAGGCACATAAGAAGATGTATTAATATATTCAAATATACATGACAAAATATTTTCAGTGTTTTTCACAGAATCTAAAAATAATACCTTCATAATAGAATTAGACATAAAATCATATAAAACATAAATGTCTTCCATATTTAACGAAGATTATGACAGGTAAGTTGCTAAAGCAACTGAGTGAAGTAAATAATTTCAACAAAACTCAAATGAATAAATAAAGTAACTGCACTCAATAAATATATATATTATATACAAAAAAAATCATAATATCAAAGCTTATAACAGCACTGGATTTTGCATTAAAAAAGACAAATGCATAATATTTCAATAGAATTCAATAATCATCAGTAATCAATAATCACCAATAATCAATAAACATCAATATTCAATAAAATTCAATATTTCATCAATATTCAATCAACATCAATATTCAATAAAATTCAATATTTCATCAATATTCAATAATCATCAATATTTCAATAATCATCAATATTTCAATAAAATTCAATATTTCATCAATATTTCAATAAAATTCAATATATTTCATCAATATTTCAATAAAATTCAATATTTCATCACTATTCAATAATCATCAATATTTCAATAAAATTCAATATTTCATCAATATTCAATAATCATCAATATTTCAATAAAATTCAGAGGTATATTAGCTCTTATTACTTTATTTCATGAAAATATAACTTACGAATATTGTTTAAATTTTATGAATGTAATGCATTTCAAACTTTCCAATCCAAGCCAATACAGTCTAATTTATATATTCTTGCTTACTGTATTATTTTTTTAAAGTTATATATTTATAAATATCATATTATATTAATGATTATTATATATATATATTAGGCTGAATATCTTTCTTGATCTGATGAGTTAGTTACATTAATAATATTAATATGAAAATATGTGAAAACTAATATTTATAGCAATGGTCATCAAAATGTACGATAAGAGTATACGAGGGGGAAATTATTATTAACTTTTAAACTCTTTAAAATAGCGATATCTTCTTTTTCAAAGAAATGGTTGATTATTTTTTATAAGTTTGGCCTAGAGATTTTGCCATTTATTTTGACTCGATTTAATTAATTTACACAGTTTATCTTTATGAATTTTTGTCAAAAGTGTGTTCCGAAGAAAATTTGCAAAGAAACACTGAAGAATGTTTCTATAAAGAATTTTTTTGAAATCAATTGAATCTCTTTTGTGAAATACGATGAGAAATAAATAGTCATCCCGAAGAAGGGGGAAAGATTCTCGAAAGTCTAGCGTTTTGAATCGAGCTAGGAAAAAACATTTGGAAATAAAAACGGATAAATCTTTTGAGCAACGTTTTCTTTAGAACTTTAAAAGAGAATACTTTAGACCTTAAAAATGGGAAAATTAGAAAAAGCATGCTTAAAAGAGTTAACTTCAGTGTACATTTGATAAAAAAGCAACTTGGTCTAAGTAAAAAAGGTGTTTTATTTATCTAAAAAACTCGCACTAAAAATCTTATTGAAATTACATATAGTGTAAGAAATTCTAGAAATATATTTTTCTCAAAGTGGGAATTATATATACAGAAATTTGTGCAACTGTTTATTTTAGAATTCTCAGAAATTAAAAGCGGTATAATGTATTATATCAAAATTATCTAAAGCATATATTAAGATTACAATTTTTCAAAATTCATATTTCTTTAATGACTCAAAAACACGTTATATATTTTTTTTTAAAGTCAATTGGTTTTACTGATGGTTTTCAACTAAAAATTGTCAGAAAATTTACTTAATTCAAAGAATTAAATTTATCAAAGGTTAATAATTTATTGTGTAAGTAATATATTAAATTTTTGTTAAATTTAATATATTGCTGTATGTGTGTGTGTGTGTGTGACGATAAATATTTTTTCCTTTTTTTTTTCTTTTCATTTTTCAGTTTCAGTTAATAAACTCGGTAAAATAACTTAAAAAAGGATTTCTCGCAAAGGAAAAAAAAATAACAATTGATTGAACAATTCAGAACAATTATTGAATGATTCTGATGTTTAAAGTATTAAATATTTAATAGTGAACATTTTATCTGATTCTAATTACAGTTATATTATACTAAATATTAAAAATTTGAAGACATTTCTAGACAAAATTTCAAAAAGGTAAAATGTTTGAGAAAACAAACAATAGAAATCTTATTATATATAGTAATCATTTATTCTACTATTCCATTTCTACGTATTAAGTTCTCCAAAAAGAAAATTTTAGTCGCTTCTAACTATTTTTACTTCATAATCTTTCAAATTATTTTAAGATAGAATAATCCCGAATGTTTCAAAAATTCTAAGATAATCAAAATAAACCAGTATAAAATTAATTAGTCCTTTAATTCATGCATTAAAAGCTGATTTCAAAGCTTTTTTCAACTTAAAAAGCACTGTGAAATAGGTTTTCAGACATAAAAGTATCTTCGGAAGATAAATTTTGTAATAAATCGCCAAATGTAAATGAAAAAACAACAAATGTCGCCAATGTGTTAGAGATTTGTCAATCAAAATTCCTCTTCCAGGCTGTCTATCACAGCGCACGTAGAAGAGTTGAAAAAGAAATATAAAAGCCAATCGGTGCTTAAGATGTCGGACGAAACTTCTAAAAATGCTCCACCTCCCTGAATTCTCTGTCCCAATTGGTAGTTATTTTTCCCGATCGCCCCCGTAAGTTTTGTCCTCTGACCGAGGAGAAGGGAGGGGGAAAGGAAGAATTCCTTATAAAGCAGCGCTTCTAACATATTTCGGAAGTTCTCCACTATCGTCCGCTTGTATTGTTGTGATCTTCATTTCGGCTCTTTGCAGGTAAATACGTTTTGCTTAGTAAAAAAAAAAGAAATGTATTTGTTAATGAAATGAAATTAATGACTGTTTTCTAATCGAAACAAATGTATTTAAACTGTTCTTAAATTTATAAGAAAATAATTAGAAAACAATTCTAAGGACTTAGAAATTAAGCAGCTTACGATACTTTTTTTTTTAGTGAATGAAAAAAGCCACTCTGATTTTAAGTTTAAATTATGTCACAAAAATAATTTATTTTTGATTACGAATGAAGTTATATTTTATCTGTTGCAATTAGAGTGTTTAAAGACGTTCTCTTTTTTACTTTCTACAAAATTTTATGCTGTGCGTGTGCATTTTTTTCAAAAAATGAATTTGATATCTAAAGATACTTTATTTATTTTTAATAATAACAATCTTTTTATTTTAACAATTTCTTTGATTGATATTTTTGAATTTCTGCTACAGATATTAATTTGGAGCTTCATAGAATAAATATAATTGTATTTCACAAAATGTTTTATTACACAATTTAGTAATGTTAAAGTTAAGTTAAAAATAGAAATTATAGAATAAATAGATATATAGAAAGTTAAACATTCAAATTTTTACTCACTCAATGATATTTTGCGTTTTATTGAATTGTGACTGCGAAAAAAAACTTAAGTATTAAAAAAATTTTTAACATGACTATTTTATCAATTATTTTAGTAACAAATTAATCTCTTAATTTAATTATTTTCAATCGAAGCTGTTCTCATTTAACTACATTTTAGCTTAGTAAATTCAAAAACATATTTTTATATGCAGTTTCATTATCTTTATTAAATTACTTTCACTTATATGCTTTATTTTTGTCCTCTTTAGTTCATTGTTTTTCTGCAAATAATTTGTAATTTAGTAATAAATACAATGTTTTATTTAATTCTGAAATTATTAAGTTTTAAAGTAATTATGTTTGCTTTTTAAAATGCTTTGGAGATGGAAACCAGGATTTTAATACAATGTTTTCTTTCAGGATTTTAATACAATGTTTTCTTTCAGAAGTTAGAACATTAATCTGGGAAATAAAACAAAAATCCAGAAGAAAAATAACAGCTATTTTAACTGTATATATAAAATCTAAATTTTTTAAAATTTAACTTGTTTGGAGAATGATAAAACAAGCTAGTGAAAATGTTGAAAAAAAAAGGTAGCTTTACGAGTTTTTAAATTGTTTTGTGGAGATATAAGAGTTACTAAGCAATCACTATATGAGTAAAATACTAAAAATAAAATAAACTTAGAAGCTGCTAAAAAGATTTCACTATATATATATATATATATATATATATATATATAGGGAGAATATGAACTATTAGTAGGAATTGAAAAAGTAAATTGCCTAAGCTGAATAAAGTATTATTTGTTAAATTTTAACTGAAATATAATTTATTTATTATAAAATGTTATAAAATATATTAAATTTCTGAGAATAAGGTAGTTATTAAGTGCTTAAATTTGTTACTGCTTTATTGAGTTCGTAAGTTTGGCCCCTTTAGAGCTTTCAGTACAATGCATCTATATTAATTTTTTGTGTATAGAAAGAACAGTTAAAAAATGCTTATGTGTTATATGTTGTATTTAATGTACCTTAAATTTGATCTATTTTGCTCATTTACTGTTATTGTTAGACAGTGGTACTGGCAAGTACTTAAAGACTGAATTGTAGGTATTCTAAGAAGTGCTAATTTTGCGTTTTCAGTGCAATATAAATACAATTTACCCTGCTCGAGGGTATTGTTGATAAGAACTTATATTAGAAGCTATTATACAGTTTTCTTAAATTTTGTATATTCTGCACTTTCACTGTAATGTAGAAGAGTTTTTTTCCCACACAAAATATTTCTTTATGCTAACCTTAAATTTTAGCTGCTGGTATTTTAAATCTTTTTTCGAAGTCCACAAATAAACTTTGTTTTTAATTAAGATTGAAGACGTTTTATATTTATTTTGATGCTCCAATCTTTTGAAAATTATTATTTAGATTTAGGTTCTTAAAATATGTATAAACATATATTGAAAAAGAATAGGATGCGAAGATGTGTTTACCTTTTTCTCAGTAATTTTCTTTTACTTTAAACTTTTTCTAATATCAAATATTTTTAGTTAGATTTTTTTATAGCTCCCAGTTCTTAAAGGAAAACTTTAAATAAACTTTTAGTTTATTATTGTTGTTTTAGTTTATTATTTATTGTCAAAATGTCACTTGCAAGGCGTATTTGTTTGGCATATAAGAACAAAACTTAAATTACCATAACTTGTCCAAATCAGTTTCACTTTTACTTTATTACTTTTTTTATGCAAAGGATACCTTAAGCGTCAACAATTTTACTTATCTGTTTCATATTAAATAGTTCGATAATTAATTATATTTGTTGTAAATTGAGAATTAAGTTCTCTGATTAATAATGATATACAACATCATGCGTTAATTTGAAAAAAAAATATCCAGATTGATTTTCTTGATGAATGAATTTTAAATCAAAAATATCGATTATTGTTAAACAGTAGTATATTTAAACATCTTCCTCTTAAGAATATTGTCTCTCTTCATGGGGGCGCTGTAAGTGGTTTGGATGCATTAAATTTCTCCAAACTGGGACATAGTTGCTATGTAAGGCTTTTGTTTTTCTGCGAGAGGGCGCTGTTTATGGATACTCATACTAGATATACAACTCAATAAGAGAAAGAGAGAGTCCCATTTTACCTTATGACTTCTAAGGTCTGTCTTTTACTCTGTCTTCTAATTAGTACTTCTATCACACTCCTTAATATTTCTTTTTGTGGGATAGAGAAATTATTTTTATAATATTATACATGCATTATAAAAAAATCCCCTAATATTTCTTGAAAACAGAAAAAAAAAGAGATATACTGAAGATCAAAATGTTTTATCAACTGAAATCATAAATGGTTTTGAATGCTCAAAGATCTCAAACTCGATATTTTTATTCAAGTGTAGTATGATTGTTAAATTCAGCAAAATTTATTGAAAATTTAATGCTGATAATTCATAAACAGTATTGATTTTAAATCTATAAATAAATTTCTAAGGTTGATTTTATTCTGAAACCAAATCTTTAATGTTTGGGTTTCTTTTTTAAAGTTTCTGCTGTAACATTTTAATGTTGATGTGTGATTTTTTTGTATAATTACACCAAATATTCTTACGAAAATTATGATATTTGATTCCCGTAAATTACATTAAAATTAAGAACTGAAAGTCAAGACTAGACTAAATGCAGACTACTTTTATGAGAGGGTGGGATAATTTTTTAAAAATGTCGCAGATGAAAAAGTTGGATACGTAATCTTCACGATAAAAAATAATTGTTAATTGTTAACCTTATTCTTGAGTATGTCATAAGGGCATTAGTAATATATAGTTTAGTTCAAAATATTTCTTCCGATTTACATGGTTTTATTCCTTGAAAAAGCATTTGAAATGAATAAGGAACTTAGAGACCTAAGTAGTAAGGAACTATTTTTAATCAATTATATGTTTCACAGGATAATCAAAATGCAAAATGGGATCTTACTACTACGCTGGTTACGTTAGTGAGGTAAGTTGCATTGAATACATTTAGAAAAATTTGGGAGTTATATATATAATTTTTACGCATTTATTATATTATCATTGAGATTTCTGTAGGATTTTTGCATACTTTATTTACAGAACCTTTTAAATGAGGAGACAATTATGCCCAATGAAGTGGTATGGTGCATTTATAAACTACGCATCGTAAGTTTTGTTTACATACATCGCAATATATTAGGATTTACTTAAAAATAAATTAACACTTGAAATGTATGTATATATACTGTATTTATTCAAATCTAAGCCGCCATAGATTCTAAGCCACACCCCAAATTCTCAACACGTTTTGGGGAAAAAGTAAAGAAATAGTGTTAAATAGTTTTGATCAAGGTTCACGCGCGATATTTACGAAATTAAAAAATTTAAAATGAGAACTAATTAGAAAAGAGTATAATGAATTTATTTACTCTTATTTTAAAAACTTTTGAATACTTACATGAAACTGTAATTTCTCAAACCGCGCAAGTACCCCGATCCAACGTATTTTTTCATCTTCAATTCTAACCCGCACCTAATTTTCAGTATTATTAAAGTGTGGCTTAGATTCGAAGAAATGCGGTGTATATGAGTGTGAGTGTGTTCGTGTGTGTGGCTTTGAATGCCTTTCAGCGATTTTTTCCTATCTCTTCTTTAAAAATAAAAATCATAAAATTTTAAATAGATTTTTTTTTCACAGACCAGTATTTGGAAGGTAACATATGTTTTTGAGGGCATGGAAGCTACTCTGATTAAGCGAAGGGTAACGGTAAGTTAACTTTTTATTATGTAATTCATTGCTGTTCTAAATTAACGATTATTGTAAAGTTTTAAATGTATACTATTATTTCAATAAAGCATAGTTTCAACAAAGTAAATTATATTTAAGAAAATAATATTTTTATTTCTAAATCTAGTTCTGAGACCAATGACAATTAATTACTTCTTTGGTACTGTCTGTTCAGCAATATATTATATTTGATATTGTCCAGTTAGATATTAAAATATAAAAGAGATTAAAAGAGAATCATTTTCAAATATTTATTTTACATTAAATAATTATTTAATTACTATACATTACCTAATATATTTTTTTTTTACTTAAGCAATCATTTAATTACTTAAGAGCGCTTATTTTTATGAATTTCTTTCTATTTATTCTTACACAATCTTTACGGTAAAAGATAGCCATTTTTAGAGATTTAAGATAAGAAATAAATACTTTTAGGAAAAAACACACATGCATTTAAACTGTTTTTTCAGCTGTTTTTCCAATTCAATATTTTAATTCTGAATGTACTTAACTCTGTTGTAGAAACATAGGCATATATTTAGCTTAACATTAATTTTACTGTTCAATGCAATTTATATGGCTAAGAATTTTCATTGCCTTAAAATTTTTACCTTGAATAAAAGACGCAATCAGTTTTTATCAAAAGATTTTCTGTAAAATATTTGAGGCCTATATTAAATCTTTTCACCTAACGCATTTGAGTGTGAATTTTTCAGATAGATTGAGAATTTTTTCAAAAACAAATTTATGTAAAGCTAATTATTTCTCTTTCAATATATTTGAATGTGAAGTATGCTTATGAATTTAAGTCAGGAAAGTAGTGGGCTTGTTTTTTAGTATGCTTAATTTAAAATGATACGTAGAAGCGAAGAAAACTGATTTTGAAACATTACACCTGTTAGTGAATACAATATTTCAACTTAAATTTTTAAAAATAAGATATGACAAATATGTTTGAAGTATGAAGGAATTCTTTATGAATCTAATTCGTAAGTAAGTAAGAAAAAGTATATTTAAGACTTTTTGAGATCCCTTGATGGAAACGGGCTTTATGAGTACTTCGGTAAGTAAAGAAATTGTACTTGAAGTATAAGTATACCATTGCATTTAAAATGTCATTTAAGCTAAAACTTAATGTCTTTTTTAATATTGATTGATGATATAAATTTATAATGTTTGGATTGTAAATGCGAATGAACGAAAAGTTAAGTATGCAAACGATATATAAAACGTAATGGGAAGTTCGGCAGATATGATCTAATGAATCTAAATATTTTAGTGAAGGAAGATTCGATTTTTTTCCGAATGCCATTTTGTTTTTAACTATCTGAGAATTTCTTTCAAATTGTTTGGATAATTAACAAAGAAATTCACAATTTTGAACGGGGATTCCAAATGATAATATAGACTTTAACTACATCTTAGACTTTAGCTAAAAACTTAAATAGTTTGATTTCATTACAATTCTTCTTGAATGTTTTTGAGCCTTTTTTGGCTTAATGTTAATTCTGCTTCACACAACAAACTGTATAAAATTCCGTAAACTTTTAATATTCAATAAGAAGAATAACAGGATAATTTTTTAATATTTAAATTCCCTATCGTTAGAACTAATATATAATTCACAATTAATGATAGGAAAGTTTCACCCAAATGTATTAAATATGACTAAACACACATATTGATGTACAACGTACATATGTACTAAACATACATATATGTACATAATATAATTTTTGGAAATTTCCATTAACTATAATAAATGTATAAGAGAAAAATATAAGCATCATATAAACTATTATATTTTTACAATACATGGTTAAAACAAGATTTTCTGAAGTAATTGCTCTTTTATATTTCTAAATTCCTTACGAACAGATATCAATAAACATTTTCAAACCTATGAAAATTTGAAAACTTTCGTAAAAACGTAAACTTTTCGTAAAACTTATAAATACCGTTTTTCTATCTTTCAAAGAAATTTAATCACATAAACCATATGCATATCATATAAAAAAAACATGATACAACTCTTAAAGAAATGAATTAAAACCTTTAACCGTACACCGAAAAGAGATCTCAACAAAAACAAGAGTACTTATAGCTTAGCGTGTTTACGCAACTTTCCTCCCTTGACTTCTCGAGCAGAGTTGATCTAGTCGCAGCTTTTTAAAACATCTCTGTAAGTTTTCGAAAGCAAGATGCGCCGTTGCTCGTTTTTATTGGTTGACGGCGCAGGAGGCACGCTTTTCTGCCTTTTTCAGCTCTTCCTTGTTTTCACTGTAAAGCCTCTTGTTAACAATTGAGAATCGCACTATTAAAAATTGTGGTCAGTCAGAAACCTGCACTTAATGGGTATATTCCTTTGAAAAGTGCAGGACAAAGCTCAAAATCAATTGCACAAAGAGGGATTCGAATTGTTTACTTTATTTTCGTAGGGTTCAACTAGTTGAGCTGTTTGAGATACTTATGATGAAATCTTGCGCAATACACTTTCAATCCCTGTAGAAATCTACGGAATGGGAAAAAAGATACGTAAAAATTACTGCTATATAGAAGCTATTTCATTAAAAAAAGTTTTGATATAAATAATTTTGGAAATTATCTAAAATATTCTTTTATGGCTTTTTTTTAAAAGTAAATTAATTTTTAAGTAAATATTTTGAAATTAAACTTTAAATTTAAATCAAACGTGATCAAGTTTTTCAAGCTAAATCTCTTAATAAATACAGAAAAAAAAATTATTTCTTCGAACAGTTTGGATGTGAATTTTCCTAAAATTATATTTTGTTGCATATATTTCGTATAAGTAAGACATCGTTTAACATTACGGTTCTCTAGATGAGGAATAATTCATTACATGCCCGTGCAGTGATACATTCCAATTTAAAAAGCAATTTTAAAAAAAAATTACACTAAAAATTAAACTAATATATAAAATAAACATGTTGAATGTTTTTGCTTATTTTTATTACGGTTTCTTCATTAAGAATGCAATAAGTGACATAGGTTATTTTATATTATCAAAAAATATTCAGGTAGTATTTATTAACCCGGGGTCACTAGTGCCTGTTTATGCTACCGTGGTTTCTATATAACGGGGTGTAGAGAACACCCCAAACTTTTAACACGTGTATTTAAATATGAAAAAAATTTTAAGTCAATTATGAAACACATTTATAAAGAACAAGATGTTTTTTGTATTATACAAATAAAATTATTAAATTTATTGCATACAAATGAGACTAACATTAATTTGAACTAAACATACAAAATTTTCATCTTAAAATACATAATTTTATATTTTTTCATAAACCACAAGTAAAAAGCATATACCAGAAATAAACATACTTTATAATTAATGATAAGGATAGTAAAAAATAGAAAAATAATATTTTAATCATTTTCCAAACATTCAGAGTAGACTGTATACATATGTTCAACTGCTCGCGGGGAGTTCTCAGCACCCCAGATAAAATTTTGAAGGTCGTTACGTTCCAATCGTCTGAGCGAGAGTGATTGCATCAGGCCTGAAGATTCAATGACATAAAATGTGTAGCTACAGAAAAAAAATGCAGTTCAGTGCATTCTTTTTGGAATCCTAGGATGCTTTTCTTGTTGCTGGGGTGTACAGAACATCCCACGCGAGTGATCGCGGGTTAAGTATAACGTGTATGTATGTGCGTTTAAACATGAATTAAAAAAGGGAATATTCAATCGATTTAAAGCGGTTTTATTCTATTTTAAATATTTTTATGTAAATAATTATTATTTTATTCGAAAAGGAACGACATCCAATTTTTGCAAATTTATGATAGATTCTAGAGTTTAATAATAAAGTATTAGTTACTATCAGAGAAGCTGTATTATATGAAATTCTTATGAAATCTTTCTTTGTAGAAAAAACTACTAAAAATCTTATCACGACGAAGGGGCCTTCCAACGATTCCAGAAGTTCCTGAATAAAGAAAGGGAAAAGGTAGGGTATTTTGTATTTTTTTAAATGAGGTTTAAAAAACCTTTTCTTCGAAATATTTAAAGTAATGTCAGAAATATTGTTTACTACTATAACGCACTTACTTACGTTTTGCATTAAAGAAAAATGTTAGTAAAACGTTAAAATGAAAGGATAATATATCTAATATAACGTAGCAAATCCATTGTAAGTTGTAAGAAAATATTTGATATTAAAATATTACCAGGGAAAGTTTTTTAAAACAATAGGGGTACTTGTGAGTTTCAAGTTAAAATTTGTAAGCAAGTCTATAAACTTATTGTATGATTCTGCGCCTTTTATTTTTAAGATAGAGAAGGCTGAAACGTAAAAGTACTGTGGTATAACCATAAAATATATTATAAATTAGTTGGAAAGTAAATTACAAGTGTGAACGTGAGAAATTAGATAGAGTTCTTGTCTTAAAATTTCACAATTTTTTGATATCAGGTCTAAAATAATATTTTTTTTTATGTGAATTAATAAAGTATATTGAAATAATATTAATAATTATGCTTCCTATGAGTTAGTTTTGAGCTTAATATTTTTTGCAAAACTATATGAATTGTAAATTTAAATAGTAGTAACATTAGTATTTCGAAAAATATTTCTGAATAAACTGTTTGTGAAAAACACGTCAAATGTAAAAAAATGTTCAAGTTCAGCAGTTTTTTTTTTTTAGTTTAATTAAATTATATTTTATTAAAATCAATGGAAGTGTTTCAAAAATAAATAGTTCTTTCCTATTCGAAAAACAAATCTTCAGTAAAACTTTAGGAAATAAAAAATCTCAAATACGGGTTTCAATACAATTTTATAATGAAGAGAAATACTTTTAAAGGTACCTATTTAAAGTTTCAAGTACATTCTTAATCCACAGCAGTTCAGATTAGCAAGCCAAAATATTTTAGGTGTCTTATGATATCCGTTAGAATCTTCTGGTAAGTATAAGTGTAATCAACGATATTTGTGAAAGGCACCTTTGACAAATGTTCTCGTAGGTAAGTTTTTTTTAAACGTTGTTAAATTGAAGAAAACTGAGAATAAAACTTTTTTATAATATTTTTGTGTTTGAGGATTTTATAGCATTGAGATGTGTATTTTAATTGATTAATTTAAAACTTTAGGAATATCAGTAGAGAGAATCTTAAATATCGCACACACATAAATGCTATTATATTGCATATTTTAAACAAGTTTATGTTTTAAATAATTTTTTAATTAACTAATATATTTTAACTAACACAACAAGTAATAACATATTTGTGTTACTAATATATTATTTTTTTTATTTTCTCTTTACAAGAAGCAATATTTTAATATACTTTTTTGTACTATAATAGAACACATTCATAGTCTTAAGTGAAAAGTATTTTGCAAGATAATTTTTTAATCTCTTAAGTTCCATATTCATATGTGTGTATAAGTATATAATGATTTATAATGTTAATTTTTAATTGAATTCTATTGATATGGTTGGTCATATTAGCCTAATTATGACCATGAACTCAAGACTGGTGTGTAGGGGGTTTATGTTCATTTTCTTTAACTGTATGTTTTAGAAAACTTTTTAAACCGTGAACCAAATGGAAAAGAAAATGAAAATAATCAGCAATTTTTAACTATCATTAAAATGTGTAAACGCACTTAATTGATATGTGTTTGAGAATAGTTGTATATACGCTAGGTATTTTTTTTATCGGATAGATTTGATAATATGTAAAGGATAATGAAGAATACCCTAGATAGAGTGTTTAAATATGTAGAGATGAAAACTCCCTACATTTTCCTCTTGGCTATTTTTTCGTTACTCTAGTACAACATAAAAGGTTCAGTCACTCTGCATTAGGAAGTTAGATGTTTTATTCGATGAAAAAAAAAATTCAAATGAAAAGATACAAATAAGTATTTTTATGACGGAGAGAATTTTTTTTTACAGGAATGTTATTTTCTTGATATTATCTCATTCCTAAATAAATATAGAAGTTCATTTTGTTTTCAGTAACAGAGTTGTTATAATTATTTGTTTATTTTTCTCTTAATTCTGATACCAATAGTTGTTGTTGTGCTATGGTTCATACTAGTGTAAGACATCTCTGTTTTAACATGAAAAAATTTAAAGAAGAATATTTGAAATGTTTTAAATTTTATTTTTGAAATATCCTTTTCCTTTATATGAAGTTAGATTTTTTAAAAAAAAAACCCTGATGTTGCTGAAGTTTAAATTTGAAAAGCAGCTGTGAAAACGGACCATTCGAATTAGAAAATATTTCAGAACTAGCTGGTTCACCCGTTCATTGCTTGGGTGGGTTAAAAAATATAACGTTCGAAATGGAAGGATGAAAAAGATTAATGAGATCATATAGAGATTGCAATTGTTTTCTAAAAAAATAGCTTAAGGTTATTTCATAAGAATTTAACTTAAAAATAATAAGCATATCAAACATTCTGTTATATTGCACGTGACTCCATTTTAAAAATGAAAAACATTTTTAACATTTATAAAGAACAGGGAATAATTATCTTAACTTGACTAATAACTTTTTTTTATTCTAGTTTTATTTTCAAAAAACTTTTCAAAATATTTATATATATGAGGCTTGTCCCAAAACTAAGTACCGTTTCTATCCACCGCAACCCAAGCAGTAGTATTTCTGTTCAACGCTTTTGAACATGTGTCTCTGGTTAATTAACAATCCAATTACGCCCGTATAGCCGAATTGTGTTGTTTTCACACGAGGTAGTGAGCGTTCAAAATATATTTAAAACGATTGCTCATCCCACCGACTGTGAAGTGCACTCTTTAATCTGTTTTTTGAATGCAAGGAATGTTAATCCAGTTGAAGTTCATCGCTGACTTGTATAGATTTATGGTGAAAATGTATTGAGTGACGACATTGTGATACGTGGGTTGACAACTCAATGATGGGCCCACCCATGTTCCTGACGAAGCACAGAGAGGGCATCCTTCAGTTGCCAATGACAGTTTCATTGAAAAAGTGAATGAGAAAAGTAGTGAAAATATATAGAAAGAGAGAGAGACGGCTCATAATAAGATTACTTAGTACTGACGACAAACAAACCGCTGTACAGCAGTGGCTTTCTTTGACGGAATCTTTCTTTGAAGAGAATATGAAAAAGATGATTTTTTTGCCCGATATAACACATGTCTGAACAATGGTCGTAGCTATGTAGAAAAACAGCTTCCAAAATGATTTTTCATGTAAAAAAAAGTTTTGAAAACAGACTTTTTTATCCGAGTTTTTCCAAAACGGTACTTAGTTTTCGGACTCGCCTCGAATATATACGCACGCACATATATATGCAAACAACATGCATGCATGCACACACAGTCAAATATATACACTGCTTGCCACTCAAAATGCAACACCATGTGAAATTGACATCATGCGTTGACGGCGATGAAATATGCAATATAGCGCAGACGCACATCATGGGCGATCATAGCTCCAACCGCAAGAGCTTTTTAAGAGAAGAAGAGATTAGCTATTTGAAATATGGCACGTTTTATCGTGAAGGGTTTCTTTTGGCGTAAATTGTTTACTTATGCTTTGTAGAAGATATCGAGTGTTTTTTTACCAAGTTTCTGAATTCAACCGATGAAGGACAGTAGCCTATAGGGATTACGGATTATCCTTCAGAGAAATTAACGTGTTGGACAAAACCAAGCATTTGTGATGCGCATCTGTCATCACTTGATTCAGAAGAAAATGATGGACCAACAGAGCCGATCGCACCCGCCTCGTTGCACCGCTGCTTGTGATGACAGGCAGATTGTGAGCATGGCAGAGATGGATCACGCCGCCTCTTCACAAGCCATAGAACAACAGATTAAGTATGTTACGCATCATTCAGTGTCCCCTCGTACCATTCGCCCCCGTTTGCAGCAAAGTGGAATACTCACAAGGCGTTCAATACTTCGTTTACCTTTCACTGGAAACCACAGGCATTTACGCCACCAATGGTGCAATGAGTGAGTGAGTAAGTGAATATTAACGTCGCACTCTTCAGCTACACGAGGGCTTTTGGCAACGGACCACGTAATATTGAACCATGGTCAAGTGACGTGGACGACACCTGAGCTAGCACCCCCTCTCCTAACTACCACATCACACCAATGGGAGGACGTTTCAGATCTCGACAGATTTAACGTGCATCGCTGCCCTACACAGTGGATCCTTAGTGGTCCTGGGCTCGAACTCGTGACAAAGCCAGCCACGATCCGATACCTTTACCACTCGGCTACCACGTCCCCAATTTTGCGATGAACGGCGGATTTGGATAACAAAATGGAATGACAATGTGTTTATTGACGAATACCGCTTCTGCCTGCATCATCACAATGAACGGATTCGAGTTTGAAGACAACGTGGTGAGAATCTGCCGCACTGTTGCGATATGCATCGCCACACTGGTCCTGTACCCGGTACCATGGTTTGGGGTGGTATTGGATTTCACGGCCGCACTTTTCTAGTAAGCATTGTCAGCACACTGAACATTCACCGTTACATCTCTGTGGTGTTGGAGCCCGTGGTCCTCCTATACATTGAGCGCTTGCCTTCAGCCATATTCCAACAGGATAATGCGCGACCACACGTGGCAAACAATGTTCATGAATTCTTCTTTACCTATCAGACTGAATTGCTTCCTTGGATTGTTTGTTCTCCCGATCTATGGCTAATCGAAACCGTGTGGTCCATACTTGAACTACGACTGTTCCGGGATACACCACTCGTTTCCACATCAGATCAACTTGCTTGTGATGGGCTCACGCGCCTTTTCTGTAACATAACCTCTGGTTTCTTTGACGGCCAAGATTAATGGCAAATCTTTTTCAACCCAAATCCAAGAAGTGAAATGCAATTGTGAAATGCAAATAAGATAGCTTTTAAAAAAAAACAGAAGTTCCAGTAAGCAGAATGGCAATTTAAGGGAAAGTTATGTTAAGAAGAGATACGAGTGTGAATTGACAGCCTTCATAAAGTTACCGAGATAATCAGCCATTGATGCAAGGTGCATACCATTGCACGCGTGCCCAGGTGCTTCGTACCGTGATAGAACCTTAGCTTGAATTAAGGTAGGACTGATTATTTGATATTAGGACTTGTAATATTATCAGAATTGAAAGTAGGCGGATAATATAATTATTTAGATAAGTGGTCTAAGTTACGCGATCCAGTTTAACTATTGCTGTGTGTTTGGTTTATTAGATTCTCATTTATTAGAATTTACCTAAATTATTAGAGATTTAAGTTATATTCTTAATAAAGTCATATTAAGAATTTTAAAATGTCTATTCAATTCAACAATCCCACACCTCTAATTCAGGCTGACAATCAAAGATATGGTTACCATAGAACGACCATATCACATGCTGTACTCGAAGGATACATCCAAAGCCTCTTTAATTCTATACCGAGGCATGTGGCAGCAGCTATAACCAACAATGGCGGCTACACTTACTACTGATTTTGTCATCATCCACGCGTCACAAGAGGCTGTAATTTTAATCGTTTGATCTTTGTACAACATGTTATCTGCCAAATAAATTTCACTGTGATATCTCTAATCTTTTTTGTTGTAGCATTTTGTGTGGTCAGCAGCGTATACATTAAATTTTTAAAAATATTGATTTTTAATATATTTTTTTCGTTTCCTCAAAAATACAAGGATACTTCATATATTTTTATTCAATATCTTTTCCTTCAAATTTGAAGGGAATAAACATAAATACTAAGACAAATAACTCATCAAATCAAATAAAATCCGAGGATGCTTAAGTATATCAAAACAAATTATTTAAAATGTTAAAAAGTTACTTTTCCTATATATAAAATGTTATTAAGAACACGGTACACTTTAAAAAAAAATTTTGGAGGCAATAACACTAAAAGTAATTTATGTTTTATATTCAGATTATATTATTAGGTTGATTTTGAAAGTGAAAAGTCAGTTTAACCAGCCATTTTTTTACAATTTTAAGAAATTAAGAATTTTTGAAGTTTTTTCAAACTTTTATAAATGGCCCACTTCTGCAAGATGAAAGACCCACTTCGCTTTTTCTAATTTTATAAAATTGGTTGTAACTTGATATCTAAATACGTAAAAACAAAATAAAGTATGTTTTCTAATGCCAAAAGGTAGCTCTATTCAATAAAATATAAAAACAAAAAATATTTGTTTTCACTGAATGTGGCCATTTTAACGTGTTCGGATACCTTAAAGAAAAATTTTAATAATTGTGCATAAAATTTAAATCAAGATTATAAATGAATATACTATTTTTTCTTCGAATTTTGATGAAAATTTCGAAATCGGTCAATCACAATAGAATCAAATTTATTTTATACTTTTCTTTATAACTGATCTGCTTCTGGATTTATTCTTTATTTATCGATACTTAATTTTTTTTTATACGCAATCCGTTTTAAGAGAGATATTATTTTCTGAGATAAGTAATCTTTAATTCTCTCAAAAAAAATTTCTCTAAATTTAGAAAATAATTAACTTAGGCCTTAGAATTAAATAGTAAATAAAGCTCTGGGAGGTTTTTTTATATTGATTTATAATAAAATTATTAAGAATTATGAACTATTTAAAATTTCATTTCTAATTAAAAAAAAAAAAGACTTATTTTTCTTAATTTGAAGAAGCAGCAATTTTGAGAAAAATGGCTTTGATGTTCTTATTGCTTAAAAGCAAAACAATTTCACTAATCCCTTCTACTTTTTCCTAGAACTGCAAATTCTTTACCCTTTTTTGTCCGAATATAAAAAACAAAATGCTGCTTCACATGTTCATGTAGTCTTAACCTTTGCTGTCTGCAAAATATTTGTATTTTTATACTCAAAATTTTTATTAAAAACTCGAGACTTTCTATTCTTTCATTGCAACAAAAGCGGAAATTTGAGGAACTGCTTTACCTTCACAAAATAAGCAGCATTAAATGAATGTAGAATTAATTTAGTAAGAAAATGTTGCCCTCCTTTTTTGTTATTTATATTACTTGCGAATTTAAGAGTTACCAAAAATACATACATCACCACCACATACTCATATTATACCAAAGTAAAATGTTTTCAATAATGATTTTTTTATCACGTTATGCTAGGTTTTGAACAACAATGTAAACAAACACCGTAAAGTAGGGAGCATTTAAATATAATTTAATTACAACTTTAGCCTCAGATCTGTTTAATTTTCTAAGAAGAAAATAAATTGTAGTATTAAGCTTCTCTTATTTTTGACCTTAATTATTCTATTTTTATATTATTCGTTGTTATTCGAATTTTTTTCTAATTCTCAGGAAAAAGTTTCGTAAAAGCGCCAAATATCTAATTACATTTTCTTGGTAAATTTTTGAAAAAACACGTGAATGTGTGCATAAGATGACTAATTAATTAAAAGATTTATTTGCTCTCGTAAAATAAATTCTTGAATTTGTTACGTTAAAATGTACTTGGAGTGAAATTCAAAATGTTTTAAAGATCAATTATTTTTTACCGCAAAATATAGAAGATGTCTTAAAATTTACCTAACCGTCTCCAGAATTCTTCGAGTAGCTGCATAGTGCGACGTTAATATTCACTCACTCAGTACATTTACAAAACTCTAATATAGAATTAAAATAGAATTTTGAAAATCTTTATTTTCAGAAGTCAAAACTCAATATCAAATAAATGTTTAGTTTATAAGTAAAATTATTAAAAAAGAAAAACAGTGTGAACCACTTTTATTTACCATTTTTTTAAACTTAACAGTGGCTTATACAGCCTACTCAAAATTGTAATTCAAGAAATTTTTATTAAATCTGATTTTATTTGTATAAATAAGTTATCTTTTCGCGAATAACCAAAAAATTATTTAAATTAATCAATTACTAAAACCTTAAGCAAGACTCGTTTTAAATTTTAATAACCATTTTTATAAAGTAGTTTTATCATTTCATTCGGAACTTCTCTTTTTACTATCCTGCGGAAAACTTCATTTAAATCTTCATTAAATCGTATGATTAAATATGATGATTAAATCACACAAATTTCTGTAAAAAATAAAATTTATCCTGTTTATGAAATAATTTATTCAATTAATTTTGTATTGTAGAGCTTATATTTTTGCCTTATTTAATTCGAATGCTTCTCAAAAGAGGTACAAAATCAACTAATCAAACAATTTTTACTCCCCCTTCCCACTTTTTTTTTTTTTTTTTGAGCCCAAATAATGCTATTTATGTAAAAGCATTTCCAAATGAACTTAAAAATGAATGAAATAAAACTTCAGAATAGAGGTAAAAAACAAGTTAAATAAATACATTTCAGGAGAATGAATAAATAGAGAGATGAATATGGGAGGAAATTCTTCATGGTGTCTTGTGTGATGACAATATATATATCTTGAGAAATAAAGTTATATTTCAATAAGGAAAGTGAGATCTATGCAACAATGCAGTGTAAAGAAATTGAAATGCATTTATTTAACATTTAAATATTATTCCTGAAGGGATCATTGTAGTGAAATATTATGTATCTATTTTAATGGATTTAAAAAAATTAAAATGATTGCTGCATAAGTATCTATACTTTACAACAGCTGAAAATGCTTCTAAATGAAACAGTTTAGTTATTTAGTAAGCGATTCAATAGGAAAATGTTTCAACCTCTTAACGTAGCGTTTCTCAGACTGGAGGGTGGACCACCTATGGGGACGTGATAACCCTACGTCGGGGGAGCATATCCAAAAGTCGAAAATAAAAGATTATTTAATAAAATTATAAAAAATTTCTGGAAAGAAACAAAACAACATACACATTCTGGCGCATTTACATGGATATAATATAAATGTATCAGAACTACATAATGCATTTGATAATTAATTTATCACTACTAAGTTAAGAAGTTTTAATGATCACTAGTGACTTCCATGGGCTTGTCACATACAAAATTATATACAAAGTTTAATACTTACCTTGATAATTTTCAAGGTTTATAATTAAAGTCGTGTTGTACCTCTAGCATCAAAGTACATTATTATTGCATTCCTTACATTATTATTGTAAGAGGAGGCCACGATGAAAATTGTAACTGAAAATTGGGTCGCAAATATTGAAAGTTTGATTAAATTGAAAGTTTTAACGCATTTGCCCTTGTCTGACACAGGCGATCTTGTATCTCACGTTGATTTATTTCTAATGCCCATCGGAAATTCCATCTAGTAAAAAAAGATAGTCTAGGTCAGGGATGGCGAACCATTGGCACGCGTGCCATTCATGGCACGTGATACAATATTTTGGGCATGTCAGCGATCAAAATAGTTTGCGTTTTATTTCAAAATAACAAAGTTCACAATGAAGTATTACGAACAAATGCGAGTGATCGGCCATGGGGCGGCTGGGAGCACACTCGTTTGTTATTGTCTTGCCTTATTTATGTCGTGGACTACAATTACAAAGTTTGTCTAAGCATATCATAGTCGATTTCATTGACACAACTGTGTTTTAAAGTTTATTTGTATTATATTTATGATTTTTAAGTGTTATTTAACATGGCTAGTTCAGCGAAAAAAAATAGGGCAAGATAGTAAGAGTAACAGAGAATTTCAAATTTGGTGAATCTAGAAATATGGCATTATAAGTAAAGGGGCGACAAAAAGGTGTGTGTTTTATATTCTGGAATAGTGGTATGTAGAACATCGTCTGTAAAACGGCATTTCGAAATACATCGCAAATCCACTTGTTAAAAAAGTGAACCACATCAAAAATAATTAATTGCTTAAAAACCGATTGGCAGATGACTCCTATTGAGCATACATTCTACTAAAAGTAATACCTTACAATCCTAATATAAGTTACTTGTCATCTACATACACACAATCTGCAACAACAGAAGTTACACTAATGTTACTTTAATTTGAATTACACGTATAATTAAAACATTTACAATCATGCAATGCAAAATGAATTTTTTCGTAGTAAATAAAGAGTTTTGTGTGTTCTTAGTAATTAGTTTTATTATTTTCCCAATAATCCCGTCAAAATTATTTGGCGGCACGTCTGTACTTCATTAAACACTTCTTTAGAAAAAATGGCACGTAGATCCATAAAGGTTCGTCACCCCTGGTATAGGTTATAATAAAATAGCCCAGTGGTTGAGTGGTAGCATATCACGCTTCTATGCTGCAGATCCTGGATACAAATATGTGTGCAGATGGGCAAGATCGACTAATCCTTTCATCCCTTCAGTGGGTCGATAAATAAGTACCAAGCTTGCTTGTGGGAGTTAAACACTGGAGGGGTACCATAATACCCGGTGCAGGACCAGTGTGGCGGTGCATAATGCAGCTGTCCAGCATCCTCTCTCCACGGTGTCTCCAGACTCGAATCCGACCATCGTGGTGTTGCAGACTGATGCTTGACTCGTCAGTAAAGACAACTTCATTCCATTCTGCCACCCACATCCTTCTTTCATAGCAGCATTGGCGGCAGAGACGTCTGTGGCTCTGCATCAAGGGTAGACCAAGCAATGGACGTCTTGCGGACTGACCACTCTGCTGTAAACGGCGTCGAATAGTACGCGCAGACACTGAATGATGCGTTAAAGACTCAATGTGCTGCGCTATGGTTTGTGATGTGACTGAGCGTTCCGCCACTGCCGTGCGCACAATTTGCCTGTCCTTTCGTGAAGTGGTGCACTGAGGTGGATGCGATCGACCATGTCGGTCCGACGGACCCTCCTGCATCCAACGGTCACATATCTGCATTACAGTTGTTTGGTTTCGTCCAACACGACTACCAATTTCCTTGAAAGAGAATCCACAATCTCGGTAGGCCACTACTCTTCCTCTGTCGAACTCGATCAAAAGCTGATCGCTGTTTTCTACGAGATATAACTGATCGTTTTTTCAAAAAACCACAAGAAAAACACAATTGCCGAACTTGAAATCGTCGAAATCTCCAAGCCTTAAATAGCGCTTTGAGGTGGCGCTACAGGCGCGCGTCATGCGTGTCTGCGCTGAAATTCTAAGCATTTGCATATCTCACCTCTGTTAATGCATGTTGTAAATTTCGTGTTATTTGCATGCTTCCTTCAGGGTGTTGCATTTACGGTAGCCAGCAGTGTATATACCTATATATTCATTTTCTGTCAAAAAAATCTTGATAATTTTTAACCTTTTTCTGAAAAAAACTGATGCTTTAAGGGTTTAAAATGTTTTCAATCTAAATAAGCTCTTGGGTTTTATCGATGTATTTTGCTATTTTCGACGTGTTTAGGTCTTTTATCGTATTTTTTTTTTGTTTCACTGTTAGACTGTGTATTAATGACTCGTTATCTTAATTTAATTAATATATTTCAGAAATTATTTATAATAGGTAAAGTACTTAGAATTGTTCCGTTATTTTTCTTCGCGAAAAATTTATATTGCAGATAATTTTTGACGAATATAAATATTTTGTAATTGTAATCTTTTTCTTCTTTTGACAGATTTTTAACAAAAAGATTATTTTATCAGTAAATGTATGCGTATTCTTTTGTAATTTCAATATATTTAACTCACTCATCTTGAAAATCTCACTCATCAAATTTCGAATTATTTCGATGCAAATGCTGTATATTTGTCTGCAAAAATTTTGGAAAGATTTCAAAAAGAGATTTGTTAATTGTTGTCAATTGAAATCTGGCTTGATGTTGATTTACCAAAATAAAACCAAGTGAATTAGGTAAAAACATCTACTATAGTAAACATATGATTATAATTTATATTTTTTGATGATAGAAACCTATAAAGCCAACGTGATATGTACTTAACGCGGGAACGGGATATCTTCCTTATGAAAAGAATTCATTCGAAATGAATAATTTTTAATTTTATTAAGGATATTACTTTTAACTATAAAGTCTTTAGTTTATTTTCTAGATGTACTTTTATAGAAATATTATATCCATCATCTTGTGGACAATTAAAAGCTTTAAACTCGCTCTTAACTACTTTCTGTTAATTTACGCTCTATCGATTAAAAAATTTTCACAAATTCTACATCAGTTTCATACATATCAATTCCTCGAATTTTTTCTTTTAATTTATTTGATATATTGGTGCTAAGGTATAGAACCACCTTATTCTTCAACGACGTGGACGAAATCCTCTTTTCTAGAATTTCTATACATTTTGAAAAGAAATCATTAAAATTCTACATTGTGTTGATACTTTTCAGTATCTATTCCCCTGTAACAATAATATTCCAACAGGTGATCCGCGCTGTATTTTCAAAACAGGTTCACTAAATTCATCAGAAATTGTTTCTGAACAAATTTCGATTCCTTCACAAATGTAATGCGAGGATAAATTTTGGATGGATCAGTCCGGGAAAATTCACGAAATATTTTTGTCAAAATGCAGACAAAATAAAATCAAATATTATCCAACCATTTTGTATTTTTCCTCAGTTCGTTTTGTCCAAATCTCGAACGAGTTACCGAAAATAGGTAAAATGGGCAAAGGATCAAAAGCTGGAGGAATTTAAAAATAAATGTATTTAATTAAATGGAAAAGGAAAAATGTAAAAGTTTAAGGCTGGGGTGACCAATTCGCGGCACGCATGCCAATGTGTGCCAAGGCGGATTTGTAACAAGGGCATGCAGACTTAAAAATTTGAAAAATCTAAAAAAATAATAGTAAATAACATTC